>VZUI01016352.1:0-10324 GCA_013401135.1 Cettia cetti
TAGATTGTTGGAAATTTTTTTTTTTTTTTTTTTTTTTTTTGTCATCTTTGGAAGGACTTCTAATGTCACCATAGTCTAATGAGTGAGCCTAAGTTTCTGGTTCTGAGAATTATATTTATTACTAGCACAATTCTTAAGAATATTTTAAAGCTTAATTATCATCAAAGGAGTTTGTGTATATTCTTGTCTATATCTTGAAAGATTTATTCTAACTTCCTACTTATAGTAAGGAATTTGCTTAAACTGTACTAGAAACCTAAATAATTTCTTAATTTTTAACAGCCATTTATATGACATAAACCACTTCTATACAGAAGACATAATGTACTGCCTCATCTTCTTTCTAAATCAAACTGTTAAAGACTGTCATGCGTGTACCTTTTTAAAATACTTTTATTAAAAAGTTTTTTATTAGTTCTTTCAAAAAACTGTTCACTAGATAAGTGGAAATTTCAACTTCTTACTCACTGGACCTAAGGGACTTAGAAAAGAAAGACCCCTATGTATTTTATTAAAATTTTAAGCACATGCCAAGTTTATTTGTGCTGAAGTGAGAATTCTAAAGTCTGATTTTCCTAACTGTACTGAAAGAAAAACACAGCATAACCAAACAACAGAGAAAACCCAAAACTGAACTTTGGCATACTACTTGAGACACTTTATATCCCCAAAGTCCAAAATGGGCTTACTTTATATGAGACTTGCAGCAAATGTAAGGTATCAAAGATCCAAACAGGAGATTAGAACAGTGGGGTTTTTTCCATGGATGCCTGTATTACTGTTAGTAAATTTGGCAGAACATCTGATGTCACAAAAGAGAAAAAAGTTAAATTAACCTCTGACTCATAGTCCTACAAGACCTATGCCTCAAACTCTATATTCAAACTATTTTTTTTACTACCAAAGCATTTTCTAGGTAATCAGAAGCTATGGGCAAGAGAGTGTTAAAATATTAATCACATATTTGAGAACTAAATTTAATATATGTTTAGATTAATATAATTAAAATTCTTTGAATATATATATATTTATTCAGAGACCAGAAGAACTTAAGTCTGACCAGGAAAAAAAAAATTGAAATTTACACATGCTTTTTGAAATTTTCAATGGATATGTCAATCATGGATACTCTGTCCTGTGTATTGAGAAGCTTAGGCACATAAGTAGAAATTTTAATAAGAGATTTTTATTATATTCTTGTAGTACAAATGATAATGTTTATCATTGATATTGATTTCAGATAAGAAGTTGATTAATATGAGAATGCATAGCTAATTTATACTTTTGAGTTTGACTGTTATTCTATTTGCTTCAAATAAAAAAAAAAGTTATTCTTTTAAATCCATTTGTTATTTATTCATTAAAAAAAGCACCAGAACTTAATCCACTTCAGTACAAATGCTCTGATCTTTCATATGCCAAGGTTAAAATAAGAACATATAAGTACTTACATTTCCATCTCCATCTCCATCTCCATCTCCATCTCCATCTCCATCTCCATCTCCATCTCCATCTCCATCTCCATCTCCATTGTTTAACTTGATTAACTTCAGTGACCTAGTTCCTCATTTGTTTGGGACCAGTGTGTTCAAATTTAGGCCTTAGTAACCTGGTTTGACCCTTGGAGTTGATACCTCTTCAAGCCAGGCTAATGACTTTGCTTTAAGATGTTTGCTGGAAATGCTGCTGTTACTTGAATCTTAGAAGAATTATATACAGAAGAATGATCTTTCCAGCACTTAGGCTGTCAACTGGTACTTTCACAAGCATTTAATTCCCCTCCTAACTTAGGGTCATCAGCTCTTTTTGTTCAGAAGGCAGCATCTCTTGATACCAAGGCCAGCATACATGGAAGAGGGAATATATCTTTTAAAAAGTGTAAATATCATCAAGTAAACACCACACCTAGAATTTGGGAAAATACATCTTTTTCCTACTTTATTTAAAATTACATTACCATTCTATTCTCTTTACAAAAGCTGAGAGAATTTTTAACAGCAGATACATTCATTTTTGCATGACTACTGTCCTCTCATACCTATGCAAGAAGTATAGAGTAACCAAAACCAAATACACACACAATCCACAGTATTAAGTACTGCAAAACTCTGCATGTATCTGTAACTAAATAGTTTTTTGATCTGTGTCTTATTTAGTTTCCACAACATCACTTTAGCATCAAGTCATCATCATAATTGTTCATTTTGCTTTCTCTTTTTTCTGTTTTGGTTTTCAAGAAACCCAGATATTCCAGCTACTTACTGTGTAAGCACATATAAAATTATATTACAGAATGAAAAATGCAATTCTCTGCAATGTGGTTATACATGTAAAGTATCTAATTTTACGAGAAATTTTTCTTTTAACTTTAACTCATTTTATTTGTAGAAGTCTGTTTGAGTAGTTAATGCTATGGAATAATCTTCTATTGTAAACATTTTCTCTGAAAAAGGGACCACATTTTTCTGCTTCATCTGAAATGTGTTTTTAGGAGAACAAGTTCTGCAGAGGAAAAAGACATCTTCTTTACACAGCAAAGAGATGGAGAAAGCTATTTTAAGATGGCTGACTTCAGCCTGAAAACTACCTAAGAGAATCTAACTGGAGACCAAGACATGATAATGATTCTTTTGTACAAAAGTCAGCTCTGAGTTTGAAGATCATAGAATCATGGAATGGTTTGGGTTGGAAAGGACATTTGTAGTCCAAAGCCCAAGATAACAATAATCCTCAGAATTGGCTGAAATTTCACGATCAGACTTTTGAAATATCTAGTCATCCATTTCTCTGAAATGTCCATTAAGCCTTGGGAGAATGACAGTACTAAGATTATGTGCTCTGAAGCAAGAAAAACCCTGTGTCACTTTTAACTAGTCACCTGTAAAAGAAATCCTAAAGAGAACCACAGTGGATCAGTGTGATTTTTACATACCAGAAATTAGAGCTTGCACTTTGATTAGCTTTAATTTTTAGGCAACCATCACAGCTCTTAAAATTAATGGTTAGATATGTTACAGTGTGTGGTAATTGGGTGAAGTTTCTAAGGATTAGAAAGAAAAGATGCTTCCATTCCAAACCACTGGGGTATTTCATTTTTTAAATGTTACAATTATTATGAGGGATGCCCCTCTGAACAGGGCTTGAATTTAGGTATGAATAATTCAATTAAGTTTTCCATGTATTCCAGGGGTTATTTCATCCTGTATGTGATACTGGCCAACTCCAAAGGATGACTAAAAATTTCAGTAAAATTTTGTGTAAAAATTCAGTAAAAATTTGTGCAATCCACAATTGAACTGGCTTAAATGGAGTGAAATATGCTTCTGCCTTCAGTAAATTTGACAAATCTTCTGAAAGAGAAAGATAAGTTTAGTAGGTTTTGATCTAGAAAAGGCTTATTCACATGTGTCCTCTTTGGAAACCTTATTTTAATAGCATAAAAAGCTCTAAAAATATCTGAAATTCTGTTTCATTCAAAATTTCAGATAATTGTACAAAAAGGTGTATTTAACATTTGTATAAATTGCCTGTACCCCTATGAGTCAACACTTTCTGACAACACAAAAAATGTGAACTACTGAAGGAGTGATGATTCAGTGCATAACTAGCTTTCAGAAGACTCTATTTCTAGACTTCTGCATGACCCAAACATATTTACTGTGTTTTTCTGTTTGTTGGGTTTTTTTCAACACAGCCTCTTCCCTTCAACATTCAGTCTATTCTGGATTCTAAATTACTTGAAAATCTGAAAGACTGAGATTTTCATGTTCTGTCCACTTGAAAGGTACTGAAAAATTTGAAAGAAATTTTGCCTTGTGGAGGATCTGAAGGTAAATACTATCATCCTTAAGAATTTGTTTAAAAAGCCTAATGTGGTGGTTTTCTGCACAGAATTTGATCTTCAGTATTTTAAAACTCATACATCAGTATCCTGCTATGAAAATTTATCCCACTGCTAAGGTAGTTAAGCCTCCCTAATACATCACTGGAGTTTCATGAAATTTCCAGCAGCTGCAAACCTGTTGAAATTATCTGTCTAATGAATTTTTTTCTGCATAGGTACATGGATCTCCCAAAAGAGGGTCTAATCTGTTAGCTGTGTGGACAGTCAGCTGTATCCATATTCAGGGAACCATGAAGATGAATTTTATCCTGTGTCACAGGATAAATTTTAAGACAGACATAGCAATGTTCCATCCACTTTGCCTATATACATAGTGCATCATAAATGGCATGAGAAACAGTAAAATTTTAAGAGTAAAACAGATGAATCAATGAAAATAAAATTCAAGAAATCTTCCAGGGTTTCTTTAAGTAATTTTAATTTCTCATTGTATTGAACAGCCTTTTTACTATAAAAAAACATAAAAATGCTGAAAACCAGTGCACTCCCAGAAACTCTGCACAAACTACAAAATTACAGGCAAATATTCTGCTTCTCCAAACACCAAGGCTAACTTTGAAACATGAGTCCACAGTATTTTTCCCAGTATTCTTGTTATATTTGTAGGATGATGCAGTGAAACGAGATTAGAGAACATTTTACTCAAGTGTATGTGAGCACACATAGAAAGAAGGGTCTATTTTATAACAGAGTCAGTTACAGATTGTAACACTTCAGTCCTCACAGTTTAAGGGTTGTAGTGGTGCCGGCTGTAGGATGGATGGAAGGATGGATGGGTGGATGAATGTCAGCTAGGGCCCAAGGATCCCAAGGAACTCCAAATATATATCAAAGAGTTTGAAGTCAAGTGTGAGCAGCCCAACTCCACTCAGTCATCTTTTTAGCTTTTTTCAGTCTGCTGAGTTGCTCAGTGTTCAGCATGTTATGAACTGATTAACTGAATTAAAACTTAGGACATATTCTTTTCATCTTCACATGGCTTTTGACACAGGCCTATTGCTCCTCTTCAGGAAGCCTGCTTCTTGCATTTGGACAATGCTGTTATCCAGTTTTCATTTTATGTTGATTACTTAGGAAAATATTGATTGAAGGTGTCATCATGAGTCAGAAATTCTTTGTTTAGGCTTCTGGTTCAATTGGAATTCAACTGTGTATTTCTCTGATTACTTTTATAAAATGGGAGCATAGCAACATAATTTACCCTGCTTTTTCTTTTCCCTGTGATAAGCCATGGTGTACTAGTAAAGAACATTTATGGCATTCTGAGTTAATTCACCTGATTATAGCTGGGGAAAATCTATAAATCAGGATGATGCAAACTGAAGCAGTTGGAGAGCAGATATGACTGGCAGCAATTGTGTTTCAAGTGGAAACAGTGCAAAAATGGACACAATATTTTCATATTTGAAAATCAATATTCATTTGCATGAATTTTCATCTAATTCTAGCCCATATGTGGGGAAAAAATAATGGGGAGGAAATAGAGGAATTATTCTTCAGCCCAAATATCTCTGGGAAGTAATGTTAACATGTTATTTATAGCATTTACTGTTTGTTCTTACACTAAGAACAAAGCCAACAACTGGATTGGGATTATTCCAGTGAGTTCATAATTTCTGTCAGATCAAGAATTATTTCCTTAAAAAGATTGACAGAGATACATTAACTTCACTTATGTTTCAATTTGCTTTCAGACAGTTTAAGGTGAACCAATTATTTACATATTGCTTTTTGGGGCTCATAGTTTGTTGAGTTCTTGTTTTCTCAAGATTGATTTTAAGAAGTGAAATCCCTGACTCCCAGCTGTGGCTCATCAGTTTAGCAGTACTGTCTTCCAGTGCCCAGCACAGCCAGCTGACTTTGCTCTGACTAGTGTGTTTCCAGGCCTAACCACCAGTGTGCAGCCAAGTCCTTAAATACTAGTAACTAGACTATGTGGATGTGAAGCAGATTTTAATGTAAGCATGAGCTTAAAACTGGCCTGAAGATAGTGTTTGTGTAGCCCTAAATTTAATATTGAGTCCTAAATATTGTAAACTAAAAACTGTCATAAACACCTTAGGAAACAGAAAAAAAGAAAGCCAATGAGAGAAAAAAATATTTAAATATCTATTTTGTATGTGAAGAGATTGCATAGAGAGACACTCCCTTAGACAGATATGTTTTTATCAGTTCTCTTCCATGAGAAACCATGACTATAAGAATTCTCACCAAGCCAGACATTTTTAGCTCTACGAGGGTCCAGCACACTTTGAGGGTGTCCAGCACTTCACAGAAATGGCTTAAAGTAATTTGCGAGATGGCATGATTGAGTGTGTCTTGAAAAATCAAAAAGGCTTTCAAAAAAGAAGAAAATACAAACCCAAAGAACAAAGCCACTCACAGTGTAGGGACAGGTCCCATACACCTGCTACAGCATCCTGAAAATGCACTGAGAAGCTTTGTGCCCTTCCTTAAATATTGAACGAATTAGGTGGGGGTTTTTGGCAAGCTGCCCAATAGAGAATAGCTAGATTTCTGAGGAACAGCTAAAGAGACCTATCAGTGTTCTTGTCTTGGCATGGAGCAAATTGCGGTCAGGAGGGCATGGAAACTTCTAGCATTTTCTCCTTGAAAGTCCTGGGTGAGACTGAGACCCTTTTCCATCAACCTGGTGCAGTGCAACACCTGCCTATAGTTATCACAGACTCATAGGATCACAGAATGTCTTGGACTGGAAAGGACTTTAAAGACCACCTAATTCCACCCCCCATTATAGGCAGGGACACCTTTCACTAGACCAGTGTACTCAGAGCCCTGCCCAAACTGGCCTTTAACACTTTCATGGGGATGGGGCACCCACAGCTTCTCTAGACAGCCTGTTCCAGTGCCTCATCACCCTCAGAGTAAAGAATTTCCTCCTTAGATAGCTACGAAAACCTGTTCTTTTTCTAAAGTTATTGGCCCTATCCCCTTTTGGGGAAAATTTCTACACAGATAAAACACTGTAACTTAAAAAGATAAGTCACTTAAAAACATCTGTCATTGCCATATGCAGCACTTAATCAGAGCTGTAAAAGATATCAAGGAATTTTCCTTGGTCTTGAGAAGAGACAGCCACAGAGATGCCAGATGCTTTGTGGCCATTGCAAATCCCACCTTCAGAATCTGTTTCTGCCTTTTAACAGAACAGAGCTGACACTGAAACACGTGTCCACGGCACAACAGTCTCTACAGAGCTGCACTGAAATTCTTTGTGTCACCACAATGACAAAACACAATAAAGTAATAATGATACTGATTCAAGAGCATCACAAGCACAAAGTCATGAAAAGAAATGCTATGAAATGCTTTTGGTATTTTTTGCCTCCTGTGCTGTGGTTCCAGGTCTACAAAGGTTTATGTACATAAAGAGCAAAGCACAGCGGGGCTACTCATGTGCCTCAAGTAAAGTACAGGCTAAGTCTTTGTAGGCCTGAGACTTTCAGTTCAGGCTCTCTGCACACTAATTTCTTTAATACATGTATAGTGTATATTATAGACATAAATATATATAAACAGCTATGTAAAGGAATCATTCACAATGTGAATTTTATTTTATTTTTAAAACACATATTGTTCTTGTATTTGGCAAAGGTGTATCAGAGCTCTGGCTCATCATTTATTTTAAATTGGATTTAGTGTCATTCAGTCCAATGCAATGAAAAAGCTTCAGATGTGAAATCCCGTGTGAAGGCCTCAGTATTAGAATTGGAAATTCTATGTTTGCCTCAAAGTCCCTAATGCAAATGTCTGAAATTTAGTACAGTTTCTTTCTATACTGAATGTTTCAAGTTTTCCCTGGAAGGAAGAATACAAGGTGGTGGGAATGACTGCTTCTCTGTCATCTCTTTTTTTTCTTTGCCTTCAGGCACCACTATTTTTCTATGCAGTCATTTGCAATAGAGTATGTTGGGTGTTCAGTGTTTGGGACAGGTGTGAATCAGGCTATATGAGGGTTTACGGTGAAAGATTACCTGTGTCTTCTACCCTGGGAATTCTGTGTGATCAGAGGTGTACATGGTTTCCCAGAGGTATGGTACAAACATAAATAAAGATCCTTCAAAATAGTGCAACAGCTTTGCATAAACACTTCTCACATGTTGCAATACTTTCTAGGAGAACAGGGATTGTCTAAACAGTAATATATGCCCAAGGTTTGGCTCAGCATAGAAATTATTTTTCTCTTCCAATGAAGTTTTTAAAAGTAAAACTGATAACTATCCAGATACTCTTTCTCATACCTTCCCCAGACCCACGGGCTTGGCTCTCAAGACCTTTGACATTGAATATGTCAGCTTTGACTCAGTGCCTTCCTCTCTCTAATCCTGTAAGAATTTAAGACATTAAGTGGATTCTGGCTTTGATTTCATGACTGTAAGGAGAGACAAATACTGGTGTTCCCAGATTCCTTTATCCAGCCCAAATGAGCTTTCCTTCACAGTGGACTGTGCAAATGTTCAACAGATAATGTTTCACCTCCTTTCCTACCTGCTGAGGTGAGGACTGGCAGAAGAAGTGACACGTCACAAGCATTTTCAAGGACACCCAATTTAGCAGTCACTGAGATGAATGGGACTGGTCATACCTCATAATGCAAATGTTTAAAGCTAGTGGAGAGCTGTGTTGAATGCATCACCGTGGTTTGTGAGGCTATTGCTACAGTTATAGTAGCTAAAACCTTCTTTCTGGTAAAAGCCTTAGATTTTGGAAAGGAACCTAATGCCGTACTGATGCACAGTGATGAGATCTGCACTGGCTACAAGTTTCCCAGCTCTTTCAAAGGCTACAAAGATTGCTATTCAGGACTGTTTCAAATGAGGCAAGAACAGAAGTCTCCACAGACCTGAGAAAGCTAAAGCAGCGTGAAATTTTGTTGTAAGTGGTAGAGCTGAAACCTACAGCAGCAGAGAGCTGAGATTAAAGTGAGGTGTCTGGAAATCAGATCAAGGAGGTGACCTCCTTAGATGGATGTAAATCTTCCTGCATCCTAGACAACATTTCAACAGCCATGGACTACTTTGGATTTTCTCTACACCCACCTTAGATGAAATATCATTTTTGTAGGTTGGGATCAGATTGTAAGCGTTCTTTGGATGAGGAATTCCAGTCTTTCCCATTTCAAATAACGAAAATTCTACAGACATATTCACTGACAAATCCACAAAAAAAGTATGACAAAAAATCTCAGCAATATGTTAGTCTAATTATTGGTGCAAATTAAGAGCTCTGATGAAGGATAAATGAAAAAAATAACCCTAATAGAAATAAAACCTGAAAGAAGTACACGAGTGAGTTAAAAACAACCAGAGATCTTCATTAATTCAGTGAGGGAAACTAAGACTCAAATCTTTTGGGTCTCTCAAATGTCATCAGAGTTCTCAGCAGCCATGTGCTGAGTTGGAATTAGCATATAAAAGTGACCAAATACATCTGTTCCAATTCTCTAAAGCTAGATTCTCTTGGTTGCAACACAGATATATTTATTTCAGAGGAAAATTTAATGTTAAAAAGACTGAACTTAACCAGTTTTGCTCCCTACCAGGATGGCCACAGCTCTTTATAATGGCTAAGATTTCTATAGCAAGTAGCTTTCTTTTGTATTCCTACTGAGTGAGTGTAGAACTTGGAGCAATGTATAGAAATCTGTTTGCAGAGCAGTTGCTTTGTCAAAATAAAAGGATGAATCTTTAAGCAGAATTTTAAAAATAAAAAGCAATAAAAAATACATTAATGAGAGAGTTATAGATTTTTTTCCATGTATGTCATTAATGAGACTGTCTTCTATAGTATTGCTTCCAAACCTAATTTGCATTCTGAAATGCTAAACTCCAAATGAAATCATTAATAGTGTGATCTTACATCTATGCCACGTATTTTTATTTCTTTTGATTGTTTTCAGAAATGCCAAAGTCTTCTCTGCTAATACAAATTATCATGAATCATTAAAAACATGTGATTCAGTACAACTTCGTTTTCCAATTAGAACTGGAAGGCCTTCTTTGAAATCTAACAGAATGAACAAGTGAAGCAATGAACTAAGTACAGCAGTTGAAGGTTGTGGCATTTCTTTGTTGTATTTCAAAGTCCTGTTTCAAGATTTTCTCTTCTAAAAATAGTCTGCATCTCTTAAATTTCACATTTGTGTGACACTGTATAGCAGCATCTCACCTGCAGCAAGAAAGTCTATACAAAAATAAAGAACACCACTTCTTCCCACCTGTCACACATTATTAACACATAATATCTGTATGTACCTAATATATACACCTATAGTATCTTATATATATACATATAATGAGTTAGGTAATATCAGTAAGATACTGATAGATAGATAGATAGATAGATAGATAGATAGATAGATAGATAGATAGATAGATAGATAGATAGATAGATAGATAG
>VZUI01016366.1:0-22575 GCA_013401135.1 Cettia cetti
ACTGCTTTTTATTTTATTTTATTATTTTCCTTTTTCTTTTCATTAAATAGTCTTTCTAGTCTAGAGCCTCTCACTTCGTTTTCTTTCAAACCACAACACACTACTAATGAAGAAGTCTAAGTAATCCTGTTGCAGTGCTGGTGCTGTCATTATCCACAAAATTTCGTTGTTAATTGATCCCCTTGCCCTGTTTTGGACCACTAAAATGGGGTCCATCACAAATAATCTCTTTCAAGTGCTAAAGCAACATCAACACTGGCTTTAGTACCACTTGACACTTGGCTTCAGCTGCAGTGAGCAGTGCTTGCCCCTCTTTCATCTAGTGGTTTAGACACAGTAAGAGACTTAGAGCTGCCCAAAGGTAAGCAGCCAGCACCTCGATTTTCACCTAGGCTTGGTGATATAAGTGCTGTAAAAGCTTGCTCCTGCATCTTTTTTACAACACTTAGGCATATACATGTGAGAAGTGTTGTTCAAGTGCTAAATGTTGACTAATTCTATTATTACAAACATTGCAAATTTTGCTTGCTGGGAGTGTTCAGCATGAGAGCCCTAATCACAGATAATGAGAGATGAGAGCGAAATGACATGGATTCCTATGGAACCATGTATTGTGGTACAGAAAATGTTTTTTTTTCCCCTCCAAAAAACCTAATAGCTCTGTGTCACTGTTCATCATCCTGTAATGGCAAGTATTTTCAAAGGAAAAGGAGCTGTTCTCTTCGAATAGGTGTGAAAGTGTGTATTTAGAGAGGGTGTAATGTAAAACTGAAATTACAGAGGAAAGTAGAAGGAAACCCAAGGGCTACCTTAGAGAGCTCAGGCTCTCTAAAAAGGTATTCCCTTCTTAGAGGGCCTGAGCTTCCTAAGTGTAAATTAACATAACTAACATTTACGTAAGTAAAACATATACTTTGCAGAGACTAGCATCCCAACTACAGAATAGCTACTATGCAAACACAATTATGCAATGTTCCCGTGTATTGAACTGGGACTGAATTACAGATGAAAAAGAGTAAAAAAGTTTTAAATATGTCTTTGCATTTAACAAAGTTGCAGTTCTGGGATTTTATGGAGAAAAATACAATAGAAAAGGAAGAGAAGTTTATTATGGAAGTAGTTATATGCACGCAGAAATAGTTTGCTGCAGAATCTTTTAATAAAAGTTAGAATTGTGCAAAATATGTTTATATTACTGTTTTCTCCACTTTCTCTCTGGTTGTTCTTGTATACAGTATATAGTTTTTGTATGTAGTCTGATATGGAGCTGGTTTGATTCAGATAATATCTAAACAGTGACTTAAAGAGCAACAAGTGAAAGTGAGACATTGTAGAAATTAGGATAATTAGTGCTGCTGCTCTATGTCAGCATATCCTAAAACATGATAATCTGTTGATGTGAAAGTCATAGAACTGAATGGCTTTTAAGAATACAAACACTTACAGGAAAAAAAAGGATGTGTTAAAGAACATTCATTTTGAGTTTAAAAAGGCTAAGTGAAGAAATAAGGATATGTAAGTTCTCAGACAGAAGTACTACTAAGGAAAGTCAGAAGGCAGATTACATACGACAAAAATACAACCAAATAAAATAGAAGAATACATGCTGATTTTCAAGGAATAAATTTCTCCTTAGGGAAATGTATGTAGAGATTCTTCTGTGCCAAATGCAAAAAAACTCTGTACTTCTTTTTTTACTGAACTCACTTCCCTATAATTTTACATGTTGAATTTAATGTCGTTAGACCTTGTGCTCTTGCCATAAGAGGTCTAATTGTGAATTAATGGGCATGTTTGTAAGCATTTTGCAGAGGAGTATGCATTGAAATTCACAAATGTGCATTGTCATTACTTTCAGTATTTTACATTTGTAGGAAACTGGGTCTTACACCCCCACCAAAACCAGCCAGTACATTTTAATATTCTATTACAGATCTTCTCACCAGAGAAGAACTAGATCTCAAAAGCTGTAAAGGCAATATTTCTTTCTTTAGAAGCGGATGTTAGTAAAACTGAGGACTTTTACGTGTAGAGAAAGACTGCAGAGGCAGAACAACAAACTTGGGCTTATTTGTCCTCCTGACAGCTGCTGTCAATTCACAGTGTGCTTACTGCAGTCATGGAGAGCAGTGGTGTCACTAGGACCAAGCCAGCTCCCCCCTGGCCTTGTCACACTGACAGTCCATCTCTTTCTGCAGTGGAACAGAGAACCTGCTTGAAATTCCAAGAAGAAGAGAAATATCAGCCCAAAACTTGCTCTTTTTCCTAATTTCTTTTCTTTTTTTCTTTTTTTTTGTTCCTTGAAAGATAATTTACTGATAGATGAGCACAGTCTGTACCACAGCTACAGTTATTACTTCACTTTTCCGAAATATTAGTAATCCTGGTGTATCCTGAAAGGGAACTCAGAAGTTTGAGACTTCTGAGGCACCTTATAAACATATTTAACAGTCCTGGTTGGTTTAGACACCAGCTGTGTCTTGGTTTAGAAAGACAGGTATCTGCCAGTGAAAATTGGAGCTCCCCTTGGAATGGAGAATGTAAACCCCCTCCCTTCAAATTATTATAATTTTGCAATTAAGGGCATTCAGGCAAAGATAAGGGAATAGGAATAATAGTTTTTTTACTAGGAATATTAAAAAAATAGAAATGTAGTAGAACAAAAAACAAGCACGCAAACAAACAAGAAAACCCTGACAGAGTCAGGAACACCTGACACCCTGTTGGTTGGGGTGTTGGAAGCAGTCCAGATAAATCCTTCTGGAGTAACAGATGCAGTTCTGTGGAGTAGCTGTAGAAAGTCCAGTGATGGTGAGATGGGTCCAGTCTTCCTCCAGGGAATCCAGTGGGAAACGGGATGCTTGGTGTTCCTGAGTCTTAGTTTTTATCTAGGTAGGAATGCTGGGGCCCCCCACCACTGTGTGGAGCATCTCCCAATGGGATGATGTAACGTGTCATATCATTGGTGAGCCTTAATGGCCCATTATCAGCAGATATCCCTCTGGAGGGAGGATGGTGGTAAAAGAGATAAGAAACATTGCCCCACCCGGTTTTAACAGCTGGGCCATTATCAGAAAGGATCAGCCCTCCTCCCCAGGCAGTTACAAGAGATAAAGAAAAGCTTCTCCCCAACTGCTTTCAACAGATGAAATAAAATGCGCATTTTTGGTTCCATAACCCAAGACAGTAAGAAGGCAAATTGCAATGCTTTTCAATCTTTATTAATAGACTTGTTTCAATAGGAGAAAATGAACCTGAAAATCTTCCATAAGTCCTTTTGATTTTCAGTACTTCTGGCTTCAATCCTTGAACTATGAACAAAAAGCAACAGGAGCTAGAAGGTGTTTGTAGGGACACATACCAGTTACTTAATTCTTAATTTCCTTCCCTTTGTGTTTCCTCTTGTTTAAGTTTGGTGGGAGGGTGAAGAGGGAGAAGGAGAGATTAGCTAAAGAACAAGGATAAACTGCATCTCAGGTCAGTACAAATCTTTATTAAAGGAAATTGTTATATAGCTGCTGTAACTAGGTCTTTCATTTCAGTGATATGGACTAATGAGATATTAATTAATATAAGGCTGTTATTCCAGCCCTTCCTGCTCTTCAAATTGTATTCTTCCTCCCAAGACTCCTACATGTCTTTACATTTCCATTCTAGAGACTCATATGTTTCATTTCAGCTCCTTTTTTTCCCTAGAAAATTAATTTTTTTGGCAAATGTGGTGTGTTATTTTTGTTTGAAATACGTTGCTCTTTTCCCTAAATTTTGGGGGCTTTGACATTGGACAATTTCTACAGTATTGTGTTGCCAGTTTCAATATTTCTTACCTCATGGTTTATTCCTCTTCAATATGGTCCTAAGAGCAGTGGCTGGGTTTTTGTCATCAGTTTTACATCACTACAGGCTGCAAAGAGCATGTGCTTTGATCACAGAACTGCTTACTCCTTGCCATGTGACTTCCCTAAACATGGTTTCTTGACATAATTTCATATCAGAAATACATATTTACTTGTTGTGCACTCCATTCTCTTGTGTTATAAAGAGGACTTTCTGTACAACAGATGATTTGCTAAGTGCTTCACTGTAGCTTTTCTCTTGAATTTTCACAGAACTTTCTATTATAGACTATTGATGAGCTGAAACATACTTTATACTTTTAGCTGTGGTGCCTCAGACTTCTCATGAGGTATAAAAGAATTAATATTTATGATATTAAAAACCAATTCTGAGCAGTGCATTCAGAATTTTAATTTGGCCCAGTACATATACTAGGGAATAGTCTGGGGCTAAAGAATTATGATGTGAAAATTTTATTTGGAGATATTGATAAGGGTGTGTTTAATCTCTGTCTAATTGCAAAGTTTTCTCACATAAAGATTGTTTTGATTTTATTAGGCAGATCATGACAACTGCTGAGGTCAGCAGAGGTAGCAACTGGATGTCTACAGCCAGAGAGTGTGATTGAATTCCTTCCCCAAGGAGCAGTGGAAATACTATAAATAGTCTTCAGACTAATCATTTTGATTGGTGCAGGCATTCTACCAAGGACAAGAGAAATTTTGACATACTAGGGACTGGAGGCAAAGTAGGGAGATGATTAGAAGGTAAATAGCCTGTGGATGAGATCAGGCAATTTTTTCGTATCAGTCTTGAAATCAAATGTTCCTCTGGATATATAAAATTCATTTCATACTGAAATAGCACTGAAGCCAGGTTAGTAGCTGAAAAGTGTCATGAAAAGTGAAAGAGCAAACTATCTCTTTTACTTTGGTCTTATTCTCCCTATTTTAAAAGGTATTTTATCTTCAGATGAAATAGCATAATAGAGGTTCAATAGGCTTTTTAAGTGTAGTTTTCTCCCTTACATCTAGAAGTGGCTTAAGGCAAAAAAAAAGCAAACCAAAAAAACTATCCATGTCTCAAATCCACACTAATTTCTTTCATTAGAAGTCAGGTTTACCAAACCATAGGGCTACCCAGAGCAAATCCCTACAGAGCTGTGTTAGAGGTGTGCAGAAGCATTTGTCCTGACAGTATCAGAGTTTTTCTGAGCTGCATCTGGAAGAAAGGCAGAGGAGACACACATGGGGGGTGTGAATATTTAAACTGCTGCCGTTCCTGTGCAGGATGGGCATGCCCAGCCCTGTCTGGAAAGCTGGTAGGTTGGCTGGCTGTCTGAGCAAAAGTGTTTGTCACAGTCACAGCATATCAGCAAATGTTGGGTCACAGGTGTAGCTACACAACCTCTGCACAAGAGCTGGCTTCAACCTGGCCAGCCTGAATTCAGGTGGAATAGAAGGTTCTTCACCCGCACTTGACTGCTAGTGGACTTATTCCTAAACAGCTACATGTAAGAAGTGGCAGACAGAAAACTCTGAAAGGAATGAAGTAACGGAAATAAGAGTAAATATAAGTTCCTTGTAAAACAAGAGAAGTAACCATAGCTTTCCAGTTCTTCAATTTCCATATTCTTTTTTTAGAAGTAACTTTAAATGTTTTCTAAAACAATTTGCACACAAATTTTAAATGGCAGGGCTGTTACTGTCTGGTGCCTTCCATGAGACAAACAGCTTGGTTCTTTGTAAAGTTACTTGGTGAAAGTGTTTTTTCTTGGAAATTAACTATCTCCTATCAGGACCGAGAAGCAACTTTGAGGAGATAAGTTTTCTTGTGTCTTAAGAGGTTCATGTGGTCTCCAGGCAGGTTCTAGACCATCACTCCTAGTGCTATCAGACTCAGATGTGGTATTAATGGTAAAAAGGAGTTTTGTACAATAACAAAGTACTTTGTAGTATCACAAAGTAATTGAAAAGCAATGAGATTTGATCACTGATCATTTGGTAAAACTGCTTATTCCTTCACTTTATTTCCACTTCCTCTCTGTAGCTAAATACTTTGATAAAAGGATAACACATCTCTACTTCTATACTATATCACTTAGACCTGATTTCCATAAGTCACAGAACAGTCCAACAATTTCTCATCTTTATTTGTATGTTAATGTGTTGTTAATTGGAAATAGAAACACTTTTGAATACAGTTTAGGCTATGTTGTTAAGGAGAACCCACATTTTCATTTGGGACTTTAAGAATCTGGAGATTTCAGAAGTAATTTTCTTGATTGCCTAGATTTTTTATAAAAGTATTTTTCTCATGCTCAGACTTACACCTCAGTAATCATGGCTTTTCTTTGGAAAAATTAAAAATTATACAATTGTAGAGACCATTACAATAGACCTCCTCACTTAAAGGTAAGTGGATATCTTTCTAAGTGTTTTGATTTTTCTGTCATATACACCATGGTAGACATTTTAGACATAGAGCTGTATTTATGAAGCAACAGTAGTGGCTTGTAGTTGATAGTAGTCTCTGCTTCCAGCGGAACAGTAAGAGTCTGAAAACTCAGAAAACTTGTGGATTCATGCTCCCTTTTTGCTCCTTTGGTGTAATCTATTCCTTCTCTCTGTTTTGCTTTTTGCTAGCAGACAGGAAATCCTTGCATAGTGAGTAGAAGTACTTCCTGAAGTTCTTCCTCCTTCCTTTTTCTCCAGCTGAGAGGAAGTGTTGCTGTCAGGTAGATTCTCTACTCACCACCTACTGTGGAACAGGAAATAACCATACAGATGTTTGATAGGCACATGAAACAGCAGGAAAGATTTTTGAAACAGTAGATTAGCATATGAGTACCAAGTAAGGATATTATTTTGCTTTACAAGTAATGTTCTTCTTATTGCTTCTGCCTTATTTCTGTCTTGAGGTAGTCTATACAGAAATCCTGGAAAATTTCAGATTCTGAAGCTGTACATAATGAAACTGACTTGATGGCCATCACCTGCCGGCCATCACACAATGCTAAACATGTGACAGATAAGGAAATGCTGAAATCTTGCTATATAGTGTATTGACATAGAAGACTGTGAGCTGTACTTACCTTGAAGACTACTCTTTACTGTGTTGTGGTTGTTAGATTTAAAGGAATGCCGATTCAGAGCAGTTGTCTTAGCTTCCTGGACTCATTAGATCTCTTCAGGATTTGTATTGTAGAGAAAGATATTTTTACAGTGTTTCTTGACAAATTGTCCCTCTTTATTCTGAGGCACATTCCTCAGTTTTAGAGGTCTGCTTTCTATTCTACACTTTTAACTGATTAAAAGTTCCTGCCCAGGAAGTGGTATTTAAAAGGCCTGTGCTTAGGGACATGATTTAGTAGTGGACTTGGCACTGTCAGGTGTATAGTTGGACTCAGTGTTATTTTGTCTCTTCCAACCTAAATGATTCTGTAGTTTTGTGATTCTAAGTTTTCATTTGCCTACCTTCATTTTCTTTGCAAATTGGTCAATCATCATAACTAAGGTTAATCCAAAACTCTGAAGATGTATGTATTTCTTTCCTAGAAATTAATTACTAGCTGAGTTTCCTGTCATCTGAATTTAAGTGTTAACTGAGCCAGCTAAGAATTACTTCTGAGCACTAACAGTCCCATGGCATTATAGTTCTAAGTATTAAGAGAAGCCATGACACTGGCAACTGAAACTTCCACTGTTTTTAACTCAACCATGCAGTTGGGTTTTGTTGAATTTTCTTTTTAAAATGCTGGTCTGTGCAATCTACTCAACAGCAATGAGAAAACTGGTTCAACACGGGACTTGAACGTCTGCCTGTCAGTAAGCATTCAGTAATTCTACTGATTACGGTTAAAGGGTTCACATGTTTAAACACATTTGAAGTGCTCTTCTGAATGGTACATGTTTTAAACCTATGTCACTCAACTACCAAGAATATAACAATAAGCCTAGAGATCCTTATAATTAGACTTATTAAAACAAATTACTTGAGACTATTATTGCCTAGGCAATGAAATTCCCAGACTGTGTTTCTAGTCTTCTTCCCTTCAGTAAAATAAAATCATCATTAGATTTTCCCAGATTTCTCATGACAGCCTTGTAATGTTTTTGCTTTTTATATCCACTTTCTGACTTTACAGTGTTCAGGTGCTGCCTGCTTTTTTTTTCTACAAAATCCATTAGGAATTTAATTAAATTATTTAAGTGTGCTTGTTATCTAGATTTAGAAAGGCCTCCTGCTTGTTGCCAAAACCAGGTAATCATTTAGGCTTTACCCTCAAAGTTGTCATGCAGGGCATCCTACAGTTGCAGAAACAAGCAGGGACTTCAGTTAGAATAATTCATGTATGCCATATGCTACCTTTACTTGGAACTGCAGTTTTATTATGCATGGGGTGCTCTGTTTTTGTTCTTTAATGTCAGCTTCCCCCTCCCCACACACCCCCAAATTCAAGGACTTCTGAAGACATTCCTACCTGTGTGATACTTAAGAAAAATATGGAAGAAATGGGACATACGGTGGATTCATGGAAAATTGTACTATTTTAAAAGTGTATGTATTTATTCCAGGTGTGTCATAGCTATGTGTATTTCTTGAGCTGAATATAATTATCAGCTCAATGTACTTCTCAGTCTTACATATTTTTTTCATTTAGGATGCTACTCAAGCTATAATAATCAATGTCTGTAAAAATGTTATTTATGAATGTCTATTATTTTTTAGTACCTAAAAAACAATTGTCTAGTTTCAGACACTGCAACTCTTCTCATTTGCATTTAGAGACCATAGAATAAGCTTACAGAAGTCTATATCTAGTCATAAAAATGTGCTAACTTTCTCAGCTACCTGCTGAGCAAATAATTCATTTGCTGCCATTTACTTCCTCCAGAGTGTGCTGGCCATGGCTGGAAACCAAAGAGATGAGCTCCAAAAACAACTGTTTATTTTCACTGTCTCTGCTTACTTAAAATGGGTTGGTGTTTCCTCTCATAGAATCCTGCTTTCTGGAGGCCTCTGCAGTTGTGAAAAGCAGAGAGGTAGTTTGAGATTTCCAAGCCCATGAGAGTCACTTTAACAAATAGTCTCCGGGTGCTGTCTTCTGCTTGGAAGGCTGCAAAAGTTACAAGTTTGATGGGTGTTCTGATGAAATCTGATTGCTATTTCTAAGTAAATGAAATCAGGTATTGACTTTGATCATCAAATGTAATTATTGGTCCAAGTTCATACATTTTTAAAGTACTTTCACAATATAAGCCTGGAATCTTGCTTTTTTTTTTTTTTTTTTTTTTAACGTTCCTCACTGAAACGGGAATCAGAGAGTAAATCTGAGTGAATCTTGAGAGGGAAAGAAATTGTATTTTTCCTTACTTCAAATAAAACACAAAAAGTTACAACTATGTACAATTATGAAAACTAAGCTGTACATAGCATGTGTAAAAGTGATTGATTAAAGGTCTGACTGTTGCTGTACCAAGAAAAGCCCACATAAACTATTAGATGTTTATCTGCCTTTCCACAAAGAGTGCCTGATATACAATTTCCTATTTGCCCTTTTCCCAGATATACTTGGCTTAAAGTTGAAAGCATACACAGAGTAGACAATTTTACATTGCACTGGATGGTGACTTTCACCAGGTAATTTGCACACTGTAGTATTGATTAAT
Organism: Cettia cetti; assembly: GCA_013401135.1. Taxonomy (NCBI): domain Eukaryota; kingdom Metazoa; phylum Chordata; class Aves; order Passeriformes; family Sylviidae; genus Cettia; species Cettia cetti. The sequence continues at coordinate 9,510 of VZUI01016366.1, forward strand.
ATATTTGACAAACAACACCAACCAACAGAATTTTGCAATGGAATAGCGATAGAAACCATGTTTTGGAAATTAAGAAAGCAGTTCTATCAGGAAATAGGTCATAATCAGAGGCTGGAAAGAAAAATCATGCATAAAAAGGTTTTACAATTCAGGTGCTTTCAGTGTAACTTAAAACCCCTCCTACAAACTCACAGCAAGGCAAATATCGTAATGTAGATTATTAATTTAGTTGGAAATAAAACTGCTTCTAAATTATTTTAAATCACCTGGAGAAAATCAGTCATAAAATAATCTGAAAGTCACTGGAAAACTCTTCTGGTCTCTCTAAACTCCCCGGAGTCTGATGTCTGATTAAACTCCCCAGGCTTAGCAGAAATGTTTCCTTACAGAGTCTATACAGCCAGCAATAATTTGTGCAGTTTGATTCAAATTACAGTAATTTTCAGAGTTCAGATGATTTTATGCATAGACAAGGATCCTGATCAAAATGGAATTTCTTTCCTTTCTTTACTTGGCAATGGCATGACTTGTTGCTCCCTGCTTGTTTTCTTTCCTCACTGTTTTACAATGTCTACTGCAATTACATCTTTTAACTCTTTATGTTTGTCTTCTGTATGCATTTCATTTTTGGGTGTCTCTTTAATTTTAAATTCCTTTTCATTTTTTTTGAAAAACTGGGTTTCTTGAGGGCATGTGTTACATTGGACTGCTTCAACTTTGAAGAACTTCCAGCTTCGGCACAGAAGTTGTCCTCTTGAAATGCATCGTAACCTTCCATTTTTTTCCCCTTCTTCCTTAATTTTCCTTTCTTCTTTTTATGCTCCTTTTCATCTTCAGATTGTACAAGTCATCATGCGGTGGTGAGAGCTCAATGGTGTTGTTCAATCCAGGGAATTTTGTAGGACTGATTTCTTCAGAGCTGGAAGTATGAGCAAGTCTACCACTGTGTTCTACCTGACAGTGCTCACTAGGGCTGCTAGTGGGTAGCAGGAAGCACTAAGTCATTTTGGTTCCCTGATTTCAAAGTGAAATCTTCGGCAGTCAGTGACATTGTTGGGGTCTCTCTCAATGGCACAGCTTCTCCCCCTCAGCCTCACGTGTGGGGCTTTGCCTGACACCCCTTTCAACCTCCACCACCTGGCCAGGAAGAATGCAAGGGGAAGCCTTGAGGAAAAGCCATGTGAGGAGTGGCTGAGAGCACTTGATCTGTTCAGCCTGGAGGAGACTGAGGGGAGCCCTCACTGCAGCTACAACTTCCCTGTGAGGGGAAAAGGAGGGGCAGGCACTGATCTGTTCTTTCTTGTGACCAGCAACAGGACCCAGGGGAGTGGCCTGAAGTTGTGTCAGGAGAGGTTTAGGTTGGCTATTAGGAAAAGTTCTTCATCTGGAAGGTGGCTGGAACAGGCTCCCCAGGGAACTGGTCACAGCACCAGCCTGACAGAGTTCAAGAGGCATTTGGACAATGCTCTCAGGCACATGGTGTGACTCTTGGGGATAGTCCTGTGCAGGGCCAGGAATTGGGCTTGATGATCCTTGTGTGTCCCTTCCAACTGAGCATATTCTCTGATTCTGTGATAATTTCTGCTGATCTCACCTGTTTATTTTCCCTTTGCTTGCTAGACACCTATTCAAACTGTGTAATAACCCCACTGAATATGTGGATCATACTTTCTAAATGTTTTATAATAGTTTGAAGCCACTATCAGCTGAAGGGCAATTTACAGTAATTTGGCATAGCAGCAGGGAGGAAAACTACTTTGTGTGCACTCCACAGAGGCAGGTTCTTGACAGGTCTGAGTTCTTTCATTTAAAGCAGAATACATCCTGCCGAGAAAATTCTGAACACGTTAATCATTGCTTCTGACAAAATTTTTTCAACTACATTAAACATTAGAAATTAACATTTTCCCATCAGTCTTCTAAAGTTACTGTCTTTTTAGAAAGAACAGATTATGATTTTCTATTTAAAAAAATCATCTATAAAACCAAAATTCTCTTTACACAGATTGATTGGTTGAGTTGGACGCTCAGGACTCTGAACTCTCAAAAAAAGATGCAAGTTCACTTATACGCAGCCCTCATTGACTTCCTGTTGAAATATGGGCAGACCGCTACACAAAATAATCATTGACTTTTTGCATTCTGAAAACTTCTTTTTCTTCTTCTTCCCTGTACAGTCATTATTTTGCAGGGTTGGGTAATAAGTCAAACAATTTTTATTTTTGAATCTTTGCATTAACCAACTTTTGGGGAATATCATCCTGATGGACGAATAAGCAAGACCTATTTTACTTTGAAAAAAGCCTATAAATTTTCATTTATATTTTGTTCTTCAAAGTAAGGGTAAATAAAGATTGATATCTAAGGAAATGAAATAGAAAAAAAAAAACAAAAACAAAACCAAAAAACTTGTAGAAAGTGGCAAAAGTTTTCATAGTACCTGTAAGAATTTAAAACATGAAGTAGACCATGCTTCTACCTCACAATTTCTGTCTGAAACAGAAAGAAAATAGTATTCTGAGGCATTTCATATACCTTTTGGAAAGCAGAAGATACATATTGTGAAATCCTTTTCTCTTGAAAATTTCCTCGAAAAATTGTGTACTTCCCATATTTCATAACTTATTTTATATTGATCATGAGCATTTCTGCATACCTGGGAAACAAGACACACATTTTCCATTTTAATCTGTGAATGACTTCTATTTGCATTTGAGGAAAGCCAGTAAAGAACAGTCACCTGGTTACCATTGCAAAGAACATCCTCTTTATTCTTCAGGAGTCTGATTCTGAACCTAAATCTTCTCCATGCAAAGCAAAACGAATATTTTATTTTAGTTATACAGCTATTTCAATTGCACTAGATATTGGCTGCAATTTACTGAGTCAGAGTGAAGATATGATTTGTGAAGCAGACTTTAGAAATCACACAACAGGAGTCATGCCATAGTCACAGATGTTAGTAGTAAATATTTAATTAAGGAAAAAACATATTCTGCTCTCTGCCTTGTATTAAGTGACCTTGCTCTAACAAGGGTACCAAACAAACTCTCAATAAACACTGGTAGAGAAAATTTCCGAAGAATTTGGGAAGATATTAGTAGATTGATTTTTTTTTTTTTTTTTAATCGTATATAGTCCTGCCATAACTTTGCAAAAGCGATCAGGCTGTGGCAATATGACTGTGCCCAGAGACTGAAATTTGTCCCCTGCAAACCACAAAATGATATGTAGGTCTGGGGCATCCCCAGACAACACCCTCACTGAGAAGCAACTCAGCTAGAAGTGAAATATATTACCTGGTATATCTACCTTTGATACTTTCTTGACAATTCAATAAAATATGTAGAAATAATTTAAATCCATGATTGCATGACAGTGCTTCACGAATATGAGATCTGGAACAAAACTTTTGCTGTGAGCTATAGGCATAATGTAGGCTGCTTCCAAGTTATTTCACGAGTCTGAAGCCTTAGGTGAACAGTTCCAAATCTTGTGGAGGCTGAAAGGTAACAACAAATACATCACAACACAGTCATGACCCTTCTAGTTGGACATGACCTCAATGACATCCATACGAACAGACTAAACTGTAGTTTAAATATTATGACATAAACATTGCTGTCCTTATCTCTACCTGTTTTTCAGGTGATCTCTGCAATGTAAAACATGGTCAATTCTTCAAATCAAAATTATAACAAAGTCTTGCTAAAACAACTCCTTATAAAAAAAGAACTCAGAATATGGAAGCTAGACATCACTGATATTTAGGTTTTTAAGTGACAGATTTTTCAGTTCAAGCTCATTTCTATTTTTAATGGAATCTAATGACTTGCTGCTCACAGTTATTCCTCTCTTGTGTAAGTATTACATCTGCTAGTGCTGATAAATATTGAATTCACTTACAACAATAAATGCATCTTAGTGGACTAATTTGCTCTCTGTTAGGGTAATTCCAAATTGATGATTCTTACTAACATTAATGAAATTGCTGGGTGGCGTGCAGTGTTGGGAAAGGCCTTGACAAAAAACAACAGCCTTAAGTAGTGCAACCTTCATCATACAAGAATGTGTTTAAATTTAAAAATGCAGACCAAAGAGATAACTAAATTAATTATGACATCTGCAAAATTCAAAAGACCCTCTTAACTTCTCTGCCTCACAGTCACCACACAAAACTCCGTTTTGCTGGTTTTCTTAGTTCATCATGTTTTTGAATAATAACTTGTCTGAAATTAATCTGCCTCTAGTTGCTAAACACAAATTTTAGCAACTGTGAAATGCACAGAATAGTCATCTGTATGGACATAGCATATAGCAAGTATATATGTAGGCATTAAGGCATCAGATTTCTCAGAATTGTATTTAAGTTAGCAATAGTGTGTTCTGCTATACCTCACTGTATTGTTAGGTTTCTTTGGTTATTTTTGACATTTACAGTCTTCTGTCATCCAAATATGGCACATAAACTCCTTAAATGTCACCAAGAACTGCCCTGAGATAGGCAGGAACTGTTCCATGCAAGGTAGATCTTCTGTGGGTCATTTCCTTTAATAATGCTTTGCTTCTTGATCTCCATCTCCAGATACAGAGGTCCTAACTCTATAGACACAACCGCAGGAATAGCAGTCCCTTGCTTTTATGGAATTTCTGGATGCCTTCAGTTGCTGAAAAAGAAGGATTTGTAAAGGTACTTCTATCTATTGTATGAAATTGCCTGTGGAAAACCTTTGAGAGTCCTGATGAAGATTATATATAATACTAATGGGTTAATAGTCATATTGATATTTTTTCAAAAATAAACAAGGATAGCCCTTTATTTCTATATACTTTTCATAACTCAAGAGAAAGGTTTTGTCCAAGAATCCCTGTTCTCTTTGTACTTCTCTAAGAAATATTATCTGACTGACCCAAGAAACAATCTTGCCCTGACATTTGAATAAGGTCTCTAAGCTTCAAGCTGTGCCTCTGAAATTCTTAGTTTTTGTTAACCAATATATCATCTGTATGACTTATCACTATACACAGTCTAGAGCTGGTACATGTTCTTCTATATGCCATTGTTTAATTATAGGGTGTATAAGCATTTATAGTTTTTCTACAATATTAACATCTTTCTTTTGGAAAGAGACCATGTAAGGCTCACAGTCTTTCTGTGTGTAAAAGTAGGACTTTGAATTTACTGGCTTATGGGCACTGTCAATTTTTACTAATGAATCGAAATTGCCATAAATATTACCATAAGTATTACCATAAATAAAAAATAGAAAAATCAAGACTCCAGAGATGAAAATTGCTTACAAAACCCGAGAACACCTTTTGCATCTGTTTCTGGCTTTGCATAGTTTTATATTCCAGTATTGTGGGATTTTTTTGGGACTGCATTCCATGATGAATTGTCATGTACTATCCCTTGTATATCTGATACTCTTATACTCTTTGTCATTTGAGCTAATATTTTGGAATTATATTTTGCTATAGTGTTCTAATTTCATGTCCATTTCTGCAAGCTAAGAAATTCTCAGATAAAGATATAGGGGAAATCTGGCAACTTTGCCTATGAGATTAGTGAAAAAACCCTTATCTTTAAAATTCCTTGTGGCACAGGCTTTTTTTGCATCTATGATTATCAGTGGCAAGTGTGGTGATATCTAATCCATAGTTGAGTTCCTATGTAGTACTGCAATTCAAATTAAAAAGTTACCTAATAAAAGTAGCTGTGTGTAAGGACAACTTTCAAAGTGGATAGGTATGTTACATAATGTAGGAATTTTCCACTAAAATGGTTTTTACATTTCACTGAGGAAGTTTGACATTAGTGAGCAGAGCTCAACCTACAGTATGCATAGCAGAATTATAACAGAGGCTGTGTATATCTTGGTGTTATAATCCTGAATGTTCAGCTGCAGTGCACAGAAGCCTACTCAGTGATGTTTGAAACAAAAAGTGGGCATGGGGAACTACCAAAATCCTAAATTCTTAAATACACAACCTAGAGAATTTTATTTTAAAGCAAATCTTTTACCCATGGTAATTTCTATAATTTGCTAGTAAATATAAATTCAGTATTTTCATGTGTTATCTTTTATAAAACCCTGATAATTATAATTCATAAGAGGTTGTCCTATATATAACTTCCATGAATACCTCTGTATTTTTAGAGGTAAAAGTTATACGCTGACTCAACAGTGATTCAGCTGAATGATTCCTTTGGAACAATAATGAACATATATATTAGGCATATTTAATGTGCTATTTTTTATGATACACTTATATTAAAAAAACCAAAACCACAACTAAATACTGGAGATAAATGTGTTGCACTTTATAATTTCTGGATAAAATTAAACGTTACTACTATTTGATCTCTGAGAAAAATTATAGACAGTTATTCTTTTGTAATTATTTTCAGAATTATGGAATTAGATAGTCACATCCAGATAAGTATGTAATAGCATCTAACTATTCATATTATAATGTTAGCTTTACTGCAAAACTTCTACAATAGTTTCAGCATAAACATGGTTGAGATGGTTTTTCCCAGACCTAAAATCAAGGAGCCAGACTGAGTCAGGAGATAAACTGCAGTTATCTGTATAAAGGATCCTTTATGGTGCACAACATGCCAAAATACACACAGAAATGTGTCAAAGATTCACACTCTAACATAAAGCAGGCACAACTTTATACATTCAGCAAATTAGCATATCTCACAAGAATCCCCAGTTAGAGACACAAGTGATGAGATAATTCCCCTTTGGTTTGACTCTTCTCTAAAACTCTCCCAGTATATACCAACTGAACTTTGTTTATGAAAAAGTGTCTCAAGAAGCTGTTTTAAACTTGGTTCCCAGAGGAAGTAAGATTAGTAGTGGAGGTTTTAAGAATGTGTTTTGCCTTTCTGTCAAACAGTGTAGGTGAAATACTTACTTCATGGTTATGAATCTATGTGGTTATTCAATAATAGGGTACCAAGCTACAAATATATATATAAATATACATAAAAACAAAATGGCAAAAATCAGTTTGGCATCAATTGGACAGAATCAAATGGTGAATTATAAGATAAAACATATGTTTATCCATGTATCTTCATAGGAGGTTATTGAGTAACCTGAGCACTTACAAAAAACTACGAAACACCAGTGGAAATGCACCAGAGGCTTCCAGGACTGAGAGGACACAAAGTGAGTCCAAGCACAATTTCCTAACCATATAAAGAGGACCCATTCCCTTTCAAATCTGTCCTTTGCAGTCATAATATGCTTGAGACCAAAATGGATAAGGAACCAGATGCCCCTTCTGCAATACTTGCCTAAGAAAGAGGCTAACTGGTGAAAGAATCAGAAAGGATCCTGTTAGACCAGCAACATTGTTCCACTGTGACAAGTGTCTAATGCCCACTCATGCCACCTGACAACCTGGACTATTGGATAGTCCATATAACATGGTTTGCTATGTTTGTAGCTGTGAAGGACAAAGGAATTCCTTTCTTTTAACAGAAATTAAGTGATATGTATGTGTGCCAAATTTGGCTTTTTTTTTCAGTGTGGTTTTGTTACCCTACTCAATGCAAACCACAGATATGACACCTCTGTTTTAGCTCAGGTCTGGCTTGCTGCAACTAGTGCTGTTCTGCCTTGTCTTGGCAGCACAGCCTCCATCAGGAGACTGGGAATGGCACTGATGCCAGCAGTGGGTTTTTGTATATGCTACAAAGGAAGGCTTAGCTGAAGTGCCTAAGGAGAAAAACGAGGATTTGTTTTGTAATAGAAAGAATTTATTGAGGTGAGAAAGAGAGAAGGAAATGGAAGTTATGGAAATGGAAAGAAATGGAAAAAGATGGAAGTCAAGTATCTTATAATTACTACAAGTAGAAAAATTCACTGTCCTTGAAGTGAAAAATGTGATGTGAGATTATGGATATCCAAAATCCAAATGAAACGTCAGTGAACAAGTGAAACACAGTAAACCTTATCTCCCTCAAAGAAACAGACTACAAATGAAAGCTCTGTCTTTTTACCTTTTTTGAACCGAGCTTTTTACAGCAAAATGAACAATGGTTCAGTGAAGAACAGTAGGATATGTCCCCATGACAAGTATAGCCTTTTGAATAGGACTTATTCATTAAATACCTTGAAACTGTTATCATTTTGGAATTAGGGCAAACCCAGTGCAAAATGTCCAGCAGACCATGTCTGTCTAATAGAAAGCATTCAGCAACACCTTCCAAGATGGTGTAGCACAGACTGCAGGCTCTTTCTCACTTCTCATTCAGTCAAGGAGTGTGCTACCTGCTCACGCTGCAAGGCTTCACTGGCACAGCAGAGTGGAGCACTGTGGAGCACCGTGCCTCTCTGCTACCAGCTATGACTTAGCAGGATACAGACACACATTAATGCACTTCCTCTCAGCAAGTGCACAGCTAAGTTAATACAGCAGTTTTTAATAATATAAGAAAAAGTCTTAAAAAAACCACCACCCTTTGTCAATATCTGGCTCATCCTTTATTTCTGCTACCCTCTCAATGACAAATGAAGGACAGCAGGGCTTTTTCTGTACTAAATATTTTTAATCTCCAGGTGATTTTTAAAGAAGGTTTCATTATGAAGATTTTCAGACAATCTTTCTTTAGAACTGAATTTTTTATCATCCACAGTATTGCTTTTAAATTTCCTGAGCATAAAGTAATAGTACCAATCTCAAGACGTCTTTTTTAATTATAATAAATTAATGGTTGAAGAGTTTTAAAAATTAGCTTAGAAATTAATTTGAAGTTAAAAACATGTAGTTTGATTTCATTTTCTGCATATAAAATACAGTTGGAATTTATTTGGTAAATAGTCTTGGTTTATTTGGTGGTATCTCACCCCTGGTTGTTTTTCAGTTAATTCAAATCAGTCCTCATCAGCTTCTATATGAACACTTATACACCTTGAATACCCATAATATTACCAGAAATGTACCACCCATTTTGTTCTACTCTGCTAAATAGGGTAGCAAGATATTACTCCAATTTACTTTATTTTACCTTATCCATTTATTTATCTATCCATATATCTATATCTATCTCCCTCTCACCATGATCTTAATGGCAAGTATATTTCTGGGTAGAAGGGATGACAGTCAAGCACCTATGGGTTCAAGTAATTGCTTGCAATCAGAAGAGGCAGAAAGGGCCAGGCAGGATACAGCTGCTCATGAGTGAAAACAATGCTGAGTAAGCTCTAACTAATCACAGAGACTAGACTTAGCTTTGTTCCTTATCTCACATCTATGAGGAAAAATCAGGGCAAATGCAAGGACTAGTCTGTGACAGCAATTTTCAGCAATGCATGAGTATCTAGAGTCCTATCAAAGTACAAACACACTTCTGTTTGAGTGAATGGCTAAAAATTATAATTAATGCCCTTTATTTTACCACTGAAAGTGTAAAGCATGCTTTTAGATCTAGAGATATAAAATTGTTCAGTACAGCTGTATCACACCAAAGTATTCGGGATGAGGAAATGACCTCATACACTTCTGTTATCTTACATTTAGGCCTCTACTATGATACTGTGGAGAAAAAAAAATTCTCATGGAAGTGATGGAAATTTGAGATTCAGAACTTTATCTGCCTTATGTCTATTTAAAGTAATTCTTAACTTCTAGTAGTTGTGGTTAATGGATATGATCAATTCTAGAAGCATCTGGTTAAATATGATTCACATCCACAGCTCTCAGGTTTTCAGTGTCTGAGTGAGATACTCCTCAAACATTCTCAAAATTTTTGTTGTTTTGTCTCAAGTGGGTAAAAGGACTTTATTCTGAGTCTACAGTATCTTTATAAAACTGCTCTCTTGATATATTGAATTATTGTTCGCATTCTAAGCAGCACAAGTCTGACAGATGGAAACTTGATTTATAATCATAACTTTTGACGACAAAGTAGTTAAGAAAAAGATGTCTTTTAATCCCATTATTTCAAATTAAAAAAAACACACCTTAATTTTTTTGATCTGTTGTCTGAGTAGTAGGATATGGTTTGTTTTATAAATAAATGAGTGAATGAAGATTTTTGAAAAACATATTCCTTTGACCTAATAAAAAATAAAATACCTTTTGCTCTTTCCTGATTATTTACCCTACTAGGGTAGATAGGATAATCAAAATATTATGTGCTGTAAGATTAGGAGAGGCTTAGTGTTTGTCTGCATAAAAAATTCTTTAAATAGGATGTTTGATAATTGAAGCTTTTCACGACTCCCATGCTTATCCTTGAACCTGCTATAACACAACTATACTTTATAATCTAAAATACACATTATAGGACTTTGGGTCTCTCACTTGAATGCAGAGAATACTGGATCAGGAGTAAAGAGTCTCCATAGACAGTCACCTGAATATTTTGAGGGATTGTGATTGTATGTGTGGAGTCTGCAGTCCAAGTGCCACCTATTGCTGTGCAGTGCCAGCCTGTGCCCCTCAGTCTGCTGAGATAAGTCACTGTAGGAGACAGAGCTCATGCTTTCCTTCAAGTAACAAGTAGCTATGGCTGTGAACTAGAAATTGTCCTTAAATGTAGTAGAAACAAGATTTTTGGGTCTTCTTTACAAAAATAGTTGTAGGTGTGACATAGTCTTGAAGAGGAAATGAAGAAGCTATGCTGCGAACTTCTGTTAAGTAGAAGGATAAGCTTTAATGGCAGATTGCTAAAAGGCTCCTATCACAGATGCTTTCAGCATGGAAGTGGCATAGTTATTTTCTCAGTAGAAATAACCCCAGAAAAAATTCTGAAAGATCCCTTATGGCATTTAGTCTGCTGTGGTCAATGTATGTGGAATATTTTAGTGTCAGTCTGCAAGATGAGTCTTGTTGGGTATCCAGGAGGGTCTTTCTGAGGTTGGTGTGAGCTTACAAATTGACTTCTAGGATAGCAATCTTTTTCTCAGTCTTTCCTTTAAAAATGTTGGGAGCATTACTCTTAGCTTTACCTGGGGCTTAATTGGTCATACACTATTATTCTCCTTCCAGCATACAAAGCTAAAACTTCAAATTCACTTCCTTCAGGATGTTACATTTAAAACAAGAAAAGATTGCTTCTCTGGCTATTTTGTCATGTAACTTAGAATGCAAAATATGACTGTTGCCTTTTTCTCTATTGACTTCCTCTTGTATTAAGGATTTCTTTGAATTCCCTGGTGACATCAAACCAGCAACAGAACACTGGTTATGTAGCAATAGATTTCCTAAGCCTATTCCATTTTTTCCCAATTTATTGTATGGCCTGTTGATCCCACCAAGGCTAGATCCTTGAAAAAACAGATCAAAAGATAACAGTAACTTCAAGAGAAAGATTTTAAAAGTAATTTAGTTTAGTATCCTGGTAGTACTTTTTTTTTTTTTTTTAGTAGTAGTGCTTAAGTAGTTTAAGTAGTGCTCTATACAACCTAATTGTAAATCCCTAGCACAGGATAACACATTCCCCTTTTACTGCTGTATGACTTGGAATATGCCCACCATCAGTTGTCACTTCTATGGTCCAATGCTTCATTATATAAAGAAAAATAATAAGATTATCTCCTCATATTTGGAGGGAAACTTCTGCATATCAATGATATGAAGAAGCAAGTTAATTTTTACATAGGTGACCTTATGCTAGAAATCAGCTACAGTCTTCTCAGTTTCTCAAAATTAGTAGTAGTAGTATGTCCTGAGGAAGAGGCACAACCATGAAGGATGTAGGCTGTGGTTTGGGCCATCCTTTCAGAAATGCTGGAGCCTTGGAGCACCACAGGATTCCTCTCCATCCTGAATCTTGCAATCTCTGCAGGTCTCACACCCTTCTTGAGTTTCTGTATGTGTCTTTCCACATATTCGCTAATCCTAGCACCTGAATGCTTTTCTTGCTCCTCATCCCAGACCTGAGCTCTGCCTGGCTGCAGCCACTGGAAGGGCCCAGTTTGTTGGCTGTGCTCACATTGCACACACTGGCATGAAGGCACAGAGAGAGACAACTCTATGGACAAATTGAGCATTTCTAGTAAACAAGGGGAGCAAAAGAAGGAGCTGCAAGATGTTAGCCATATATGAGTGTTTCATACATAGGACTGCCTGCAACGTGAGAAGCAGGCTGAAAACTAAAATGCTGAAGATGCTGACAGCAGCTAAATTTATGAGAAGGAGGAGTCTGCCTGAATGAGAGAGGATATGGAGGAGGAGAGAGCAGAGGAACAGGTGGCTCAGACCTGAGATGGATAGATGAGGGTTGTGTGTTTCCTCCCTTATGCCTCCATGAGCACTGAGTCCTAAACTTTTTGCTAGAGCAGCTGCCAAGACATGATAGCGCAGAACAGAAATTTTGGTGCTTCTCAGCTTTGTTACAATAGTTCTCATTTTAAAAGAGTGGAAGAAAAATGGTAGAGAAATGTGCTTTTTTTAACAATGTGTCTGGTTCTGAAGCCTACACCGTCTCAATATCTGCATTATCAGACATAGATATTTCAGGATCAGCAGCTCCTTCTTATTTTACTGTAAGATTAACTTTGTTCAAATGCTGTTAAACCTCTCCTTTGTTTTTTCTTTCTTATTTAGTCCAGTTTGCCTCTATTTCTCTGTGAGGGAATAGCCTAGACATAAATGCTCCATTTTGCATACAGCCGTAGTAAATCTGCTTAGTTGGAATTTGTGGCTTCCTTTTCCTCTGTATAGAAATGGAAACTGTGCTGCTCCTTTTATAATACTCATGGCCTTGCACGTGCATGCATTTGCAGTTTACCATTGCTGACACAATGAATCTTTTAGGTGCTTAACTGCTCAGTTTCTCCTGACTTTTCAACATCATTTTCCTGCACCTTATCCATAAAAGAGTAGCAAGGAAAACAATTTCATGCCTGTAAACTTTTTAATTTACAGAATTTCTTCTTCTTCTTCCTCTTCTTCTTCCTCTTCTTCTTCCTCTTCTTCTTCCTCTTCTTCTTCCTCTTCTTCTTCCTCTTCTTCTTCCTCTCCTTCTCCTTCTCCTTCTCCTTCTCCTTCTCCTTCTCCTTCTCCTTCTCCTTCTCCTTCTCCTTCTCCTTCTCCT
>VZUI01016378.1:0-14443 GCA_013401135.1 Cettia cetti
CGCGGCGCGCTTCCAGCGGCCCGCAGCCGCGGCCGCCCATTGGCCGGCGCCGCCGGGAGGCGGCCAATGGGAGGCGGCTGCCAGCGGCGCGGCGCGCGGGAGGAGTGCAGGGTTAGGACGGAGCGGCGCGGGCCGGGCCCGCTCATCCCGGGACGCCGGGACGGGGAGCGCCCCGGGGACATCGCCGCAGCCCCTCCGGCACGCACGGCTCCCGCGGCGTGCCGAAACCTCCCTGGCAGGCAGGAAGGCTTCGTGGTTTCACCCCCTCCTGCCCTACAACTCCGGCAGGGGGGACAAAGCCATCAGCTGACGGAGTGGGTGATGTCGTTAAAAAGCACAACACAGACCGCATGGAAATTCCGTGGCCGAGATTGCAGCCGTGTAATATCCAGCTCAGAGTTCGCAGGCCTGCAGTTCCTTGGGGAGGATCTTGGGAGGCACCAGGCGCAGGAGGAGAGGGCGAGTTAAATCTTTAGCTTAAATGCTTCTGCCCCTGAAAGAATAAAGGGAGTAAAAGGTATGTGGAAAGTTGAACTCTGCTAGCCTGTGACTGCGTTTCCCAGCGGCCCCAACGGAGGGCTTTGAGTGCTGCTAAAGTCATGGATGCTGGTGTCTCCACACCTGGCACTAGTGTGTTCAGCATAAATGGGATTAGCAGCCGGCACACAGCACCACGGGCAGTGGTGATGTGGGAGAGATTGGATGTGCACTACAAGGGAAACGACTGTGGAACGGCACAGAACCCAGGCTGAGGTGATTCACAAGTGGCATTGCAGCGTAGCCATAGTGGTGTGGCCACCTGTGTGCTCTCCCACCACCTGTGGGTGCTAGGTTCAGAGCAAATATGCATGTGCTAGGGAAGAAGTGGAGAAAACAGCAGCCTCCCCTTGGGTAAAACAGGCTCCACTGGCCTGGGGTGGAAAGCAGCTACACTACGTGGTTTGCCTATGCCATGAGACTAACTGAATCTGCAGAGATAGGAGCACCTCTCCTCCCAGCAGTGGCACCCGGGAGGATAAAAAGGAATGCCTCTGCTTTTCAGCATGCTTTTGCTGTTTGTATGCTACATATGCAATGAATGTCCCAAATTTCCTTTGGCTTACAACTGCCTTGCAGCTGACTCCGATAAAAAAAATTAGAGCAGGACTTAAACCATACGCAGAACTGGACACAACTCTCTCAGGATGAAACATTTGGATCGGCTGCTCTTAACCCTCATTTGGCAGAAGATTTGGGGCAAATTTCTAGGAGTTTGCGAAAGGTTAATAAAAAGCTTGTCCTGCTAGGCTTTTTTTGAGCTTGGAGAACTGAAGACACCTGCTTGCTACAAAACAAAGCTGCCCTTATTTCTAAGCCATTGTGGTGGCAGCTGGGCTGTGTTCAAACAGAGATGCGTAGGAGCTGCTCTCCATGGGAATGCAGGTATCCCTGGGCAAGCTGGCAGGGGTCTCTTCCTCTTCTTCACTCCTTCCCAAGCCAAGGTCAGTCTCCAGACAGACACTTCACACGAGCAGTAGCCCTTAGAGAGAGAAGCTGTATTGTCGTCTCTGTCCCCAGATTTCTGCTGTCTTGGCTGAATTGGTGCTTTTCTTGTTTGTGTGAATATGGCAGCCTCAGCTGCGTTTGCAGCAGGCTCCCAGTGACACCCTAACTGCACACCATGATGGGGCTTTCAGCTGCTGTAACACCTAGGGATGGGAGCTCATGAGAACTTTGTGTCCTTATGTATGAAAATATAATCCACCATTTTTGGGAAGGCCCTATCTGTTATGTTAACCTGATCCACCTCCACCCAGGTGTACCCTTGCAGAGCCCATCCACCCTTCCTCAATCCCTACAGAGCCACAGCAGCCAGAACACAACTGGGTGTCCATAGCCATGTCTGCACACCCGAGGGATGTGTCCCTAGCCCAGCCCAGTAAACCTAGAGGTGAATCTACCCTGGAAAACCCTACATGGATTTAATTGTGTGTGGCATGTCTGCCTGGGCAGTTTAGAGAAAAAAAAATCTCCTTAATAGTAAGGAATGCACAGTGTGACAGCAGGCAGGGCAAATGAAAGAAAATACTTTATTCTGTCTGACTCTGTGAACTATATTGCCACGCTAATGTGAAACCATGTCACGCTATCACCAAAAGACATGAAATGCAGCATGAATGTTCAATACAATTAAAAACAAATTAGAGAGGTGCAACTGCTCAGGACGTTCACCACTGAGTGGGATGGGAATGCTTATTCAATAACCAAAATAAATTGGAATAATTGCCACTCCACCATTCCTTCCATAATTTCTGGAAGCTTCTGGCCCTGGCCAGTAAGGAATTGAAGCTGCCAGAGTTGGCAGATCTCTGCTCTTACACAGCTTGTCAGCCTCATGCCATTATGGGCCTTTTTTTCTGCATCTTCCAAGAAAGTAACAAGACACAGTGGGAGATGGAGGAAATCTGCTCTGGGAGATAACCAGAGAAGGAGGAAAGGTCTGAATTATCTTTACACTCATCTTCATTTGTCTCATTGAAACTGTTTCTCTTTAGTGCACAGAGAGCAAAATCAGAGATAATTCACATTTTGTCCCCTGGCAGGTCCCTGGAGACCCATAAAGAAAAGCAGGCCCTGAAAGAGGAAGAGCTGTACTCTGTTCAAGTCCAAAAGCTGAGGCATGCAGCTAATACCAAACATTACTGGTGGCTTTCATTCCTTGGGCCTTTGTAAAGGGCACCTAACAGAGCAACTAAGTCTGGGCCAGTGTATTTGTGACTCAAGGATTTGAGGGATTTTCACATAAAATCTGGAGAGAGCAAGAGCTGGGACTCTCTTCAGTGGCCAGCCTGGGCAAGAGTTGTGTTTTGCAAGCAGCAGACTGAACAGGGTCCTGCAACAGGACAGTATTCAAAGTAGTTCAACTTGGAATGCAGATTTCTGACCTTCTGCCAATATCTCAGTGGAAAATCCGTGCCCTAAGCAGCAGATAGGAAATTAAACTTCATCTGCAATGCTGAGGGTACCATTTTCACCTCAGCAGTGGAGCTGCAAAACCCAGAGTCTCTGGAGAACAGGGAAATCTTTCCTAGGCTGCAAAGAGTAGTGACACCTCTCAGATCATTTGTCACTACTGGGGTATCCTGGATTAACACCATCCCGGGGTAGAATGAAGGTGTGCTGCTGGTGAACCAGGGGTAAAAACCTTGTATTTTCAAAGATAAGGATGTATATCTGACTGGTCAGAGATCAGGCAGTCACTTCAATCATGGAATGAAAATCACAGCTGAAGGAGAAAAGGAAGCCTATCAAAACCCTTTCCCAACACCTGGCTCTCCAGATATCTCTTCTTCAAGCCAGACTTCTCCACAAGGCCCAGCAGCCAAGGACCCTGTAGTCGGTGAAAAGAAGTTGAAATGTGGAGATGCATGGTATCATGTACTCAAGTAATGTCAGAAGCTTCTGAGAAGAAAAGATCCCATGTTCCTTTGAAGCCAGGAAACCTGTTATGCCCTGAAGCCCTGCTGTGAAAGCTCCTTCATCTGATATCAAGCAGACATCTGTACCCCAGCACTTGAGTGGTCTCTGCAGAAGCTGTAGATTTGGGAATCCATTTTCTGGACATCCCTGGACAAGGTAGATGATGGATAGCCTCGTGAGTTTTAGGGCTTAGAGGAACAACTCTGGTAATTAATGCCTCCTGAATAATGCCTCCTGCTTCAAATTCATCATCTGCAACTGAGCTCAGTTTAAAGGCTCCAGATACATCCAGACCTCTAAAAAAAAAAAAAATCCAGAAAACACCCAGAAAACCAACTCCCCCAAAAAACCCCACACCAAAAACCAACACAAAAAACAACCAACTGTTGTAGAAGAGAAATACAGTTACCAAACAAATGAGTCACTGCAAAGAGGAACTCTCTAGCTTAAGCCTCCAAAATGTTTTCTCAGGCTTTTTGCTCTTAGATCAAAAAGTCCTTACTACCATAGATTTTCCTGAGAACAAATCCAATCACCTTTTCATCTGTGGAGTGTGGTATGGCATGGGCACCTTGCCAGGTTGTTTTGCAGGCAGGGAGAACTTGAGGAGTCATGTTGGCAGGTTGTTGTCATATAACCCCGTGTTAGCAGCATATTCAAAGATTAAATTATCTTTCTGTGTAATTAATTGCTTTTATTATTATTTGGTTATGTTAAATAGATTTTAACATAATCAAATCACAGATGGAAGGGAATGATTCCTGTGGCAAAAGAAGTTACAGCTCTGCCATGGTGGTCAGTGCTGCAATGCAATAATGAAGACTGTTAGCCTTAGAAAATCAAGACAAAATCTACAGTGGTTTGGCTTCTGGACATTCTTTCAGACAGGTCCTTACTTTGGAGATCTATAATTCAGGACAAAAAGCAACCTTTCGGTATCCATCATGGCTTTATGTGCAACAAAAGAAAAAAGCATCAGTGAGATCTTCCCCTTTTGCCCCTTAACTTTGATCCTAAGTGAATTTTCCCAAGTATGGTGTTCTCAATATACAGGAAACCTTTCACAAGTGCCCATTATGTGTCCCAGCACAGATCCACTCCTCTGCTCCTGCCTGGATCCTCACAGCACCAGGCCTTCTCATGCCAACCTCTTCCCTCCTTCCTCTGCTGCTTGATCCCCCCCTGCTTCACTCCTCCTTCTCCTTCCTCCCGTCTCTCTCCGAAAGGGTGCACACATCTGGCTTGCCTTTATTGTGTGATAAATCTCACCCTGCATCTTGGGTTCATTTTCTGAAAGTTTTGAATGGTGTCTTGGAAATGCTGTTGGACAATAGGAGCTCTTTGAACCCAGGCCAGCTGGACAGGACTCCTTGCATTGCAGCTGACATGCAGGCTTTGGCGGTCTTTCTCGACTCTTTCCTCTCTGTTCTTTACAACATTTGAGTTGTCCTCAAACTTTATTTTTGGAGTGGGCAGTGCATTTCTGAATCTTTTCATCATTATATTATTATTAATTATGGTCATGACTATTTCTCTTTCTGCTGGCACTCCTGGGTGGATCTCTCCTCTCTCACTTAATATCTTGGGTACGACTACCTTGGCCACAACCCACTCAAGCAGTGACTCAGAATCCCTGGCCTGTTCCCAGGAGAGATGCAAGAGCTTTGCCAATTGGTTTAAAAAGAGGCAATCGTTTTCCAGAGCTACTCTCTCACTCAACAGAGCTGAGCTGGGTGGAAAAGCTCAGTTCTGTGGTTCCAGGGAGTCCATCCCTGGTGGACAGGCTGTCCCTGGGTTGTTATGAAAGCAAAGCCCTGCTCCCTTTGCATGCAAACAGGATGACTTCTGAACCAGGCATTAGGATTCTCCACTGAAAATAATTTTGCTCCCTGGGGGTCACTGCACTCAATTTCCCCACTCCCAAGCCCCTGGAGGAAACAAAGCTAAGGAAGGCATGTGGGCAGGAAGGGGCATTGTAAGGGAGGGAGTACTGGATGCTCAGGTCAAACTGTTGCCTAATGTATCATCACACAGCTACCCACATTTTGAGTCAGAATGGAGAATGGCATAATCTGAAGCAGGCCCTCATATTGCTGGTTTTGAGGTTTGCTTGCAGCAGTGGTACATGGTAGAGAAATCCCATTTTCACCCTCTGATCACCTTAGACTTTCCCAACCATGCAGGAGGGTGGAAATTGCTCTGATTCTAACGGCAGGAGAGGACCTATGGCTCGACTGTTTGCCCCTCTACACACTGAGTTTATGTAGTGAAGAAGGCTGTTTTGTTCCTGTATGGCTCCTGTGATTTAAAGACCTTCAAACAGTGTGTTGTTATGAGGGCAGACATACAAATCTTCTTCATTTCATGTGCTAGGAAGGACACAAGAAAAAAGAGATGGCTGGTCTTGGTGAGGTATGGCAGTCTCCCACAGAACATGGTGGGAACCTGAGTGAATCTTTCTGACTCGACTGCACTGCCTCCTGCAAATGGCACTGAGTGATGGAGGGAAGGGGATGACAGGCCTTCCACTATCAAGAGTGGGCACTTGGCAATGTCAGACCAGATCCTTCCCAGCCTCCCTTCCTATGTGCTGGGAAGCCCACCGACTACTTCACAGGGCAGTCAAGAGCCCTGGTGTTCTCTGGTGCTGGTATTTGGAAAGAAGAGGGACTGAGATCATCAGTTGCTTTTTAGTCACATCTACCAAAGCGAGGAATAGACCTTGAGTCAAGCAAAACTCTCCTTCCTCCTGTTCTGCTGCAAGGTCCAACAGGGCAGGAAAGCCTGTGAGCATCTGGGAACAGTGGTCCCGCCAGCCCTCTCTGTGCTGGTGTTGAAGGCTGAGCCGACTCCAGAGCACAGCTGCCGTGGTCCAAGCACCAGGCAGAGGTGTCACTCTCTCTCCAGCTGCAGCACAGTGCAAACCACAGCTGGTTCCCTGTGCAGGACTGCCTCTCCTGGGCTGGCAGGCTGGCTGCAGTTGGCCTCTGCTCTTGCTGGCAGGGTGGCATTGCTGCTTCTGCTTGAGGAATGCAAACCGCCTGAGCTACGCTTGAGGATCAGCCAGGAAAAGTCCACAAATAGCAACAGGAAATCAAAATGCCCGCTCCAGACATGCACTAGATATGAGGCCATCCAGCACAAGGAGGAAAATCAAATGCTGGACAATGAAGATTACATCATGCTGTGGATGAACACGTGAGCCCATCCAGATGGGGCCATGCCAACAGGTCCAGATGGCTCAGGAATGCTAACGCATAGCTACCTCTCTCATCTTTGTTTTTTCTTCCCTCTTTCTTTCCCTATTCTCCATCCCTTCTGGTGTCCTTCATTCTTTCCTTTCCCAGAATAAATAAATAAATCCTCTGACAACTCCATGTAATTCAATTTCATCAATTATCAGAAAGGCATCTTAGACCAGTGGATGGGCAACTAGTCTGGACATGGGTCTCTGGCACTTGTAGGTATCAAAGCTGCTGGGTGACCTCACCACACTGTGTAGCTGCTGGGCTTGACATAGCAATGTGTGCCTTCATCTCACCTGGGACTTCAGCTCCAGGTCACAAAGGAAGAGGTTGCAAGGGCTGTTTGCCTAGAGCCTGAAGCATGCAGGAAAATGAAGAAACCAGCATCTCTCCTGCACTGCTGCAGCTCACCCCAGCTGCTTACAGCTGCCACTGACTGCTCGCTGTGGCTGCAGCTATAAGGGGAGGAAGAAAACAGTTTTGCTGTCCTAGCTAGCAACCTCTACCTACCACCCTGGTACTAATTAGCAGCACAGAAGGGAGTGCAGCAGCCTCTGCTCACTCCCCAGTATTGACCAGAGCAGCATGTGCTGCTACTCCGCTCTCTCCCAGCAAAATAAAAAAGAGCTCAAAACCATGTAAGAAAAAAAGTGAAAGGTATGTGCTTTGCCAGGTCTGAAAAAGGGCTGCAGGCCATTTGCTCATTAATTACTGCTAATCCAGCTGCTGGACTGCTGCCAACTATATTTGACAAAACCTGAAGAGCGGGAGAAGGATCAGATAATGGAAAAGCAACCTCTGCATAACTCCTCCCAATGGATGATGGTGATCCTAACTTTACAACAGGCCAGAGTTACTATGAAGAAAAGGCACCTCCAAAGAAAAGAAAAGTGCAAAACCATGCGCTGGGCAGCAGGAAGGACTGACATGGCTCTTGAATGTCCTGCTAGGGACTGATAAAGCCATGACATTCTGATATTTTTGGCTTGTTACCTCTTTCTTTTTTACAAACCAGCAGAGAAATAGTTTGGGAGCCTGAGAACTCAGCCCAGCACTGACCATGCAGCAGTTTGGGGCAAAAATGTAACAGGGTGCTCTCAGCAAGTTGCACCAAACTGATGGAGAAGTTAGATTTTGTGCCTGAGCCAGGATCTGGTTGTACAGTGGAGTATGAGGCATGAGTACAGCCCATTCACTGGATTTATAAAGCACAAATTGTTTGGTTTTCAGTAAGGCCCAGAGTGGTCAGGGCAGTAACAGCATGGGCCAAAAGTACTTTAGTTTAAATCCTGATGCTGACCAACGCAGTCATTTATACTGACACAGAAAGATTACTCCGGATTAGCTTGAAGTATCTGAGGTCAGACAGAGACACGTGCAGTCTGCAGGGATAAGGAACAGGAGAGGGGTGAAGGATAGCTGGGATATCAATGGAGAATAGATCAGCCAAACTGAAAATGTGGCAAATAGAATGTGTAGCTGTAAAGTCATTGAGAAAGAGTCCAACCAGGGAAGCAAAGGAATAACTTCTATGGACATTTCCTGGCAGACACTTACTAGCAAAACCCTACTCCAGTCTTAATTTTTGTTAATCTGCTTCACCCATTGATGACACTGCTCCTTTTCAGCAAGAATAAGGATGTCCACTTCTTTATAGTGAGAAAAAGCAGCATCACTGCAAATGACACCCTGAGGATCACACACTAAGAAACTGGCAGAGTCAGGACTAAAATACAGTTCTCTCATTCCCAACAAACTCACTGCAGCACTGTCCATAAAGACAGGAGAAACACAACAAAAACAAACCCAACATCATTCAACTGGCAATTCAGTATTTGTGGCTCAACAGCACCTCATCAACTCTGAGATTCTGCCACATTTGCTTGGAAAGAAGAGCCACATTTCCAGCACTCCCTGGGCAAAGAGCTCTCAGATTGAGAGACTGAAAAGTCTTTGAAAGAAACCTTCCATCAACAGTCTTTACAAATGTCAGAGCTGGTTTCCTCCTCCCTGAGCTGCCTGGCTTGCAGTCCCTCCCCCCGGGACAGCAGTGAGCTTAGCCAAAAGCACCTGCCCAGCTCCTTCCTTCAACTGTCATGATTTTAGCAGATTCATTTAACATCAAGCTGCTCTGACATGCAACAGTTTAACTCTTGAGACTCTGGAACTGGGTCCTCTTCTTCATCCTGGTCACCCTCTACCTTTTTTCCATTCTGGAGGGGAAAGCTCTCCTCCACATAGTGAGAGACCCCCTGTGCCTCGAACAGCAGAGATGGGTTATTCTTGAGCTGCAGTGCTCCCCCTGGATGTGCCATGCCATCGAGAGGAGGAGCCAGTGACCCCAGGACACTGTGGTGAGGAGCCAGCATGGAAGATGTTGTTTGGGCATTGATCTAAGAAGGCTCACCTGCAGGAGGAATGCTGACAATCCAATAGGAATGTCCACAACCAATGTAGCATCCAGTTCCCTCCTGTGTAACACAGTTGGTATCAGGCCCAAGCTGTAGTAGTCCTCCAGCCTAAGCTGCCAGGTTCCTCACAAGGGAGCCCTGACATTCCTGTTGCAGGGGAACTCCTGGCACAAATTGCTCAGCTTAAAGCATTATGTTTTGCATCTATTCTAGGAAAAAGGCTAACTGCATTTTGAGCAGGCTTTGCTAATCGGGTCAGCCAGACTGACCTAAGTGAACATTTTTCCTAATCAAGACAAAGTCACAGTGTAAAGAAGCCAAAAGCAACTCCACTGAGGTAGTCAGGGGTGAGTTTCCTCTGGAACAGTCTGGACAGTGATCGTAATAAATGACCTCACACAATGCATCACCTTTGAGCTCTAAAGATGGTACTAATTACTCCAGTACTGGTTTAGATTATGTAGTAGTTTCAGGGTGAATAGCCTTGCTCTGTGCTGTATGGGGAATTTTTTCAGTCTTAGAAAGTAAGAAGATAAAATAGGATAAGAAAGAAAGGAGTGAATGAGTATGTGGATGTGTGCACTTCTAACCTTCATGAGACCTTTTTCTGGCTAATCAATGTGTCAAGGTAAGTGTCAAGCATCTATCACTTGGACACAGACCAGACCACAGCAGCACCACATGATTTCAAAGGCAGATAGCCATGGGCAGGTTTAAGAAAATAAGAGTCAAAGGAGCAATACAAAGAAAGAGAAAAGAAGGTGGATAAAGAAGTCAGAAAGAGGTGGGTGAGGGGATAAGGCTGGAGTGTTTGGGTTAGTTCAGGAAACTATAGGAAAGGAAAACTTTGAATGATGTAACCATACAGGAAAGCAGAAGTAAAATTTGTTTTCTTGAGCAGCTGGAAGTAAGTTAGATAGATGTAAACACTGCATGGCAGACATGGGGTACAACTGGGTTGAAAGACACAGCCTGCCTTTCAGCATGCTACTTGCAGTCCCTTGCCACTCTGGCCATGCCCTTGGCTCTTCACAACCTTTCAGCCATTTCTGCTCTGAGGAATGTTGCAAAACATGCAGACACCAACCTAAGGAAACACCTAGGAACTTACAACACAAATTGAACTCAAGTAAGAGAAGAGTTCCATGCAAGCACCCACTCTGTCCTAGTGCCAGGCTGAAAACTGGATCAATTATTTCAGAGGATACCAAACTACACTAGGTTCCTCAGACAGAAGTTACCTGCTGCAGCAGGAAAAAGAGGGTGCCAGCACGGGGGTCAGCTGAGAAAGATGGCTTTGGTACCGCCTTTGTTCTCGCTTCTCATCTCCCATGTGGAGATATGAAGTCCCAGCAGTTCAGATGTGTAAATACGGTCCCTGGCAGAAAGCTGGGACTGGTAGGATGTGGTAGTCCCAGGACTAAGATTGGCTTGGAATTGAGGACCTAACACACTTGGCTCCTCCAGCAGACACGTCTCCTGAAGAAGAACGATGCTGGCCACAAGGCTGCCTGCGAAGCATAGGTGACTGCATTGTACCTTGCTGCATAGACCTGGAATTTCTCTGGGAAATCTCTGAGCCAAATTAGGCCAAGAAACAGGTTTTGGGCATTTCTTAGGAGAGCTATAATGGTTTACTTTATTGCTGGTGACCTACCTGTTTTCCTGGAACTCTGCAGCAAGAATAGTCACCAACTGACTTTTGTGAACCATCTGGTTTCTTACAATGGACTGTCCACAACAGGATGCATAAGCTTTAGTGGGTTGACTCATCCCTTCCTTGAAATGCCCTGGAACAAGTTAGTCTTGAGAATCAAATTGCTTTATCATGAACAAGCCTGTTATGTGCAGAGGGCCTACCATGTAGCCGTCCAGAGAGTTAAGCATTTTCATTCGCATCCTTTAAATAGTAAATAAGTAATTACCAAATGCTAGTTAAATACTACCCTAAAACATATGGAGAAATGCTGAGGAAAAAAGGAGCAAGCAGAGGACTGACTTTTCTCAGAGGAAACACAGCAGTAAGTCACAGAGGTGTCAGCCTGGCCATATTTTAAATAGTGCAGCTACAACTGTGGCTATGAAATCCCTACTTTAAATTCCCCTTTGAGGGGTTGCTTCAGAAAATGCTCTTCTTTCCTAATCCCTGCTCTACCAGAGACAGCTCCATTCCAGGCTTCAGCAAGAACAGTGCAGCACCAATGGGACCAGCACAGCACCAGTCATGGATGAGACCAGAGCAGTACAGGATGGGACCAGTGCAGTACCAGATGAGCTCCTGAACAGCGAAGACATTTTGCATCAATGAACACAACACATTTAATTAATTTCAGAAGCCACCACACACTATGGTGGCTTCTGAAGCCACCATGCAGTATAATCTTGTTTACTTGTACTGGTACCAAGAGGAGGTACAGTGGGCTAGTCTTAGAGGTTTTCTAGAGTCTGATCTATACAAAGGAGACCTTTGTCCCTCTCTGAAAGTGGCGGTGGTGGCACTGAACGGCTGCCGTATGCCACAGGGGATGAGGATCACTTGGCAGACATGGACTGAGCAGCACGCAACTCCAGCATCTCCCAGCTGGTGCTGATGACACCCTCCCTCGCTGGGAGTGGACTGTGTGCACAGATGTACTTCCACCTCCTGCCAAGCCCTCCCTTTGTTTACTCTGCAAGCACTTCACCAAAGACCTTCCTGCTTCTCCCCACCAAGATGAAGGCTCTGTCTCCACTGTTTAACCCTGTTTTGGACATATGCTTTCCTGTACTCCTGCTCCTAGTTCTGGCCCAAAAGCACCATTAATGGGTTCTCCCATTTGGCTGAGATGATAATTTAGGACAATGGGTTCCCAGCACATGCAGGCAATTATCCAACAGATGAATGTGTTTATTTAGGAAGAGTATCCCAAATGTTTATCAATTTCCTGGCAGATAGGACACACAGATGATCTACAGCCTCTGGACTAAGTATTGACGTAGAGTCTTCCAAATGAAGTTCAAGTCTCTTCCCCTTCTTCTTTACCAAAAGGGAAACATTTTTCCTGGTGGTGACTCTACAGTGATGATGCTCAGAGATTCAGACTCAGAGATCCATGGATCCATGTTCAGCTCTGGTTTCATCCTGTTGCTAGCACTTCTGCAAGTATAAGTCCCACCATAAGATAGTAAGGAGCAGCAGGGCCACAAAGTATAGAAACCATGAGATGGATCCAAAGAGGCTAAGGAAATAGAAAGATATGGGAACTTGGATATTGCCTTTGGATTCATTTCTATCAGGCCAGGCCTGATGTATCTGTACTCCAGATCCTACAGGAATCTGGCTGGCAAGTTCCAAGAAAAATTTAAAGAAAATAGCATTTCCATATCTAGTACTTGGCAGACTAACCATAAATGTGTTACTGACCAAATTTTACCAGGCACAGGAATAGAAGGCCAAAATGCTTGCTGCATGTATCCCCACAAGAGATTACCATCAGTCCTGGAGACCTAGTCTCCAGTTACAGCAGAGCTCCCCTGTCCAGCAACTGCAAGGGATGCGAAGTGGGTGACCAAATCTGCCTGAGCTCTCCATCCTCACTGTGCACTGAGATGCTAAGAGGGAGTTTACAGAGCACAAAACCACTCAGACCAAAGGTCAGTCCAACACCTAAGCACCACTTAAGTGCTATTTATGTCCCTGCAGTAGGCATAAGAGGAATAAGTGTGCACAGGCTTCCTGTGAGAGCGACAGTTATCCATGGTGAAAAGCCTCTCTTCATCTTCAGGGAAGCTTCCCCTATGAATTGCACCAGCATCACTCTCAGCCTGCTCACTGTGTACAGCCCTGCCCCTCTCCTCCTCCTGCGGGCCAGGACAATATTAAAGGAAAGAGCACCCAGTAAGCCAAACACCCAGTTTGCGCTCAAGGAGCAAACCCACTGAGACAGGCAATTCTCCCATTCTGCTGCCCCTTTGCAGACTCCAGAAAATACCAGTGGTTGCATTGCCTGGGCATATAGGATCACACAGTGAAAGAGTGCATTAGTGTGCATTCCCCAGAGGAGCTGGGTTAGTACTCCTGAGACAGCCTGAACAGCCATGCTGCAGTTTCTAGCAGTGGAGACCTGAGTGAGCATGCAGACTATTCTCTTGCCTTGATGTCTCTTGAAGGAGGTAAAGTATATGCTTTGAAAAGCATAGAGTCAAAATAAAGCTGTGTTTACATAAATATCCAGAGTCATCTTTGAAGGTGTTTTTTTCACTATAAAACACAGAAACAGAGGGAAGAAACAAACCCACTGGCGTACTAGGTTAAAAAGAAACACATGACTCCTGTTTGGTTGGTTTATTCTGGCTTCCTTCTGACACCAGTGTCACAAACCCAGTGAAGCACAGTGGTGAATCTGACTCAAGAGATAAGTCTTTTGAAGAGTTTCACAGTACTGATAAGAGCTGAACAAGAAAGTAAGAGCTCTCTGAGTGCAGTTGTAACAGACTGTAAGCAAATAGATGGTTGCTTGCAGAAATGATCATAAATGCTGCACTGGGCAGGACACAAATGGGTGAAATTAATAAACAGGCACTGTATGAAGGATAGCTTCTATATGATAGGTCCTTCTGGGAGAAAAAAGATGAGCAAAGTTGCCTAAGTTCAAGAGCAGTATGTGCCCTCTTAAGCAAAAGGAGACTGACAGTGCTGTTAGCAGCCATCCTATGTAAGTCTGGTTAGCAGAAGCTAAGCGAAGAGAGGCATTTTGTGTCCTTTGGAGATTTCCCTCCAATTAACAAGCAGACACCACTCTCCATAAGATTAAAAAAAACCCCAAAACCCAAAACTCTCACAGTGAGAGGCTCCTTAAACCCAGTCTAAAAGTTCCCTGTTCCAATTTATGACCACTCATCCTCCTGCCATGCATTTATGAAAGAGCCTGGCTCCATCTTCTCAGTAACTTCCTCAATTGTGCAGGTAGGCTTCTGCTAGGTCCTCCTGGAGCTGCCTCCTCTCCAGCTTAGGAAGTCCAACTCCCTCAGCTACTCCTCTCAGGAGAAATTCTCCATGTCTCCTTAGTGACAACCCCCTTGATGCACTCAGATTTATCCATGTCTTTCTGCTATCAGGCAGCCCCAAACTGGATATTGTATTTAAGACAGTTTTATGATTCTCAAGAAAAAGGGGATAATCACTTCCCTATGCATATCTACCATGTCACTCCTGCTCCTAGCTGCCTTTGCTATTGGGGCACAAGAGTGCTCCATGACCCCTGGTGGGTCAGTCCATCCGTCCATCCATCCATCCATCCATCCATCCATCCATCCATCCATCCATCCATCCATCCATCCATCCATCCA
>VZUI01016393.1:0-18036 GCA_013401135.1 Cettia cetti
CCCCCCTGGAAACCTTTGAGAATAAATGTCTTGGACTACATCTGGGGGTTAGAGCCTCTTTTGGAATCTTTTGTCTTGTCCCTGAAATATTCCTCCAAAGCCCTCTAGGATCTGAGCTAGCCAAGGGACTTCAGGGGCTGCAGGGGGTAATATTTCAGTGGCCCTCTTTCATTTGTCACTAAAGAAACAGGCAGTGTAGCTAGTGAGAAGTTTTATTAACATTTGAAAACTATGGACTGTTACTAATTATAGAAAGATCACAATTACATTATATTTCTAAATAAATGTGGAATAGAATGTACTAAGTAATAATAATTACTTAGAATGTACTAAGTAATAATACTTTAAAAAGACACAATTATACACAGATCTGTGTATAGTAATGCTTTGTTTGAAACTTGTTAACATCAGAATTAAAAACTTCCTTGCAGGTGCCACGATTGTGGGGCTGTTCTTGAAGAATATGATGAAGAAACACTAGGCCTGGCCATCGTTGTGCTCTCAACCTTCATTCACCTCAGTCCAGACCTGGCTGCTCCTCTGCTGTTGGACATCATGCAGTCTGTAGGAAGGTAAATTCAGGACCTTTCCTCTGTCCAATGAAATTTGGAAGAACTTTGTACCTGGAATTGGGTTTACATAAACTTCAGTATACAAAGGTGTATATTTTAAAACTCTTAAGTAAATAACATCTGGTTCTGTCTTGTGTCTTTGTTACTCATCTTTGTATAAATTTCTTATGTCGTTTCTTCCGCTGTCAGTTCAATTTTTGGCAGCTCCTTTGATGTTCTCCCCTTTTACCCTCTAAAGGGAAATTTCAGCTCAGGAATCTCCTCAGCTTGTCCCACTGTAAGCAGTGATGTAAAGAACAATTCCAGATTTTCTACAGTACCCTTATTTATTTACTACTCTGTTTATTACCGGAATAGCAATTGGTGCAGCAATTGGTGTGCTTCTTAATCTTGGCCCTTGAAAGAAAATAAAATTCTATGGTTAGTTTTTATTCCTTCTGCTAGTTGCTCTTTAAATTGTTTTTGGTTTGTTGTGTTTTTTTTTTTTTTTTTTTTTGTCCTCTCCTCTAGTGGTTTTTATACCACATTTGTCAGAATTTATGCTCTTTTCTACTTTCATTTGGAACAGGATTTCATCTGTTTGAAAGAAGCCTTCTCTTTTCTAATAACCTCCCTTACCTTATTTTTTTCTGCTCTCATGGAGTCTTTCTTAACAACTAGAGTACCTTGGCCCTGTGTTTCTAGTGTAATGCTCATAAACAGCTTCTGTGCTTCTTACAAAACCTGAATTCTCTTAGCTCCCCCTTGTTGCTGCTTTGACAGAATTTTTCACTTTTATGTGGTTCCTGCTTTAGAAGTTATTTAGAAATGTGGTCAGTTTTTCTGAACTTTGCTCCTGGAGGAATGCTGACTCCTAAATATGATCATTCATTATCATACCTGATACTCTTCAGGCTTCTCAACCATATTTCGTATGCTAGGTGAAAGTTTGCATTGCCATATAAAGGCTGCCAAACCAGCTGCTGTATGAAATTGTCTCAGAAAGTCTTGAACATTTGTTGTCATTATTTTTCTCTTGTTATTTTACCCAGTGTGCATGGGATAATTAAGGTGTACCATTGCCATTATGTGTGGCTACTGTCTCAGCCACTTCCACAACTTCTTGCCTCAGAGGTGGGATGGATGTGATGGGGTGTTCCAGAATAAATTTCTGAGCAGCACTAGACATGCAGAAACATTGCACAGCTCTCCTTCTCCATGTTCTTTTTGGTGATTGAAGTTCAAATTGTTTGACTGTGGCTCCTGAAGGGGCATGGCTCTCCACAGCCCTGCTTCTCCACTACCTCCCAATTCCATTTCAACGCAGCAGCTCTTCAAGTCCTCCATTTCCATTAATTAATTGCAAGGCTGCAGTTCCCTGCTGTCGCTAATTAACTCTGATGGAGGCAAAGTTTCTGCTCTAGACAGATGCTGTCCATTCTGTGTGACTCTTGTAAATACACCAGCACTACAGCCACAGAGAGTAATTAATTTGGAAAAGGAATTACCAAGGAATGTGGCATAACTGGTCTACCTTCTTCTGTGTTTTGAGGGGAAAATGCTGCATCTTTAGAGTCAGATAGCTGATTGTTTTAGAGCAGCAGATGACAGTGCAACATGGGGTATTCCTGGTAAATTCCTGTCTTGTTCCTTCTGGTTGCAATTTCTGACAAATTCTAGGTCCAATAAGAGGCTCCCCACAAAAAAAAAAAGTACTTTGAAAATATGCAAAAGAAATAAGCAGAGAAGCATTCAGGTGCCTCATATATATACCTTGCTCTGTCTTTCATCAAGTGGTGTCATATATATATATATATATATATATATATATATATATACACACCCAAATACCTAACAGGAGAAGTGAAAATGAATTAGACCTTGTGCATTTTTATTCTTAAAAATGGAGCTACTACTTTCATGCATAGAAGAGGAAATAAGGAGTTAGGAAGTCCAAGGTCTTTCAGAATGTGTAAACAACACACTGAAAGATTTTCAAAACCTATTTGTGTACCCACAGACACAGATAGGCATCTGTTGGGATTTTCAGAAGGGAAGAAAATTCTGGATTCAAGTTACTGACAATTAAAGGTTGAATTCCTTTAATCTTTCTAAGACTCTGACATGCATTTAAGTTTATGATCTGGTTCCTAAATCAAGATTTTTGACTTGGTGATTCTTATTTAACTGATATTCAGTGAGATTTAACTTTTCAAGCATTAAAGTTACGTTTAGACTTGAGTTAGTTAAGAGCTGTAAAAAGCTTAACTTCTGTTCCTAACATGTACAGATTTGAACACATCCCTTTCCTGTTCTACTTTGTGGTCTGCAAAGTGGAGGTAATGATGAGAGTTCATGACATTTGTACAATAAAATATTTAGAGTAGTAATGATAAATATATACAGACCATACATTTCAGAAAGTTTCAGATGTTCCCAAGCGTTTACTGTAGTTCATGTAAGGTCAAGTTTTTCCGAAGTTAGAAACCCAGTGTTTTGTTTGTCACAAAACCCATGCTTGCATTATCACATTCAAAAGGAGAAAAAAAAATTAGGCTTTGATTTCTTTTAGAAAAAAGATTTTACATGTTTGTGTTTCTGTACTTCAGTAGATTTTTGAAAATAGGTATCATATTCATTGGGCATGTGATTGGTCTCGTTGCATTCTGCAGAAATCCCCGTGTGCCTTAGTATAGCTGATGCTACAGTTATTCCAGAATAAAAGCCTGTATTGCTTGGTGGTAGCTTCAGACCTTTCTCACCCAGAATTAGCTTTGCACACCAGAAATAAAATGTTGTATTTGAGTGTTGATTCCTCTTAACAATACTGGAGTAGGGAAATCTAATGTGTTTTTCTGATTTACGCTACAACAACTGAAGATAATATTATCTATGATCCCCTGCACCATCAAGTTTGAGATTATTGCATTGTTGGAAGTATGCTGTGGCATGCATAATTCATTAAAATCACCATAATTTTGGCTCATGCTGTTGCATTTGACTGAGCTGCCTTAGGGTCTTTTTTGGATTTTATTGTGTTGATTAGAGAGGAAACTGTCTTCAGAACAGGAGGCGACCAATGATGAGCAGCAGCTAATTCCAGGATAAAAGGATCATGAATCAAAAAAAAACCCATTGAAGATTAGATATGAAGTAGTGTAGCTCTATGTACTTTTCCTTTGGACTTATTAACTTATACCATCTGAAATACTGATTTGCAACTGATGGAAGTAAAATTTTTATGGTATTTTGTATATAAGGGATGCTTCCAGTGTCCGTCTTTATATTGGCTTTACAGTGTACAGTTTCTAGTGGCTTTTGGTATTAAAGGTGTTTTGCTTTGATATTGTGACCCATGATTCTATTAATTTATGTGTCCTGCATATTGAATTGCATGATTTTACTTATTTTCACCACCAAATGCCCCTATTTGGCTTTAAAGGCTATATTTAGATACTAAAATAAATGACCTGATTTTTGAGAATACAGTAGTTATCATCTGAATTTGGAAGAGCTTGTAGGTAGTTAGTGGTTTTGAAATTAGGCTAGTTATTTAGGTGCCAATATCTGGAACTAGAAACTTTAATTTAGATGGCCAAGCAAAGAATTTCTGTGTTGCTGCATTAATCCGAAACAATTCAGTCAGGAGGCAGTTTCTGGAAAACTTTTTTTCTCTCTAAAAAAATTAGTTATCCATGATGTGCTGTAAGGCAAAGATATTACTTCGTTATCTTTGTGCTACTAGAGGGAGGCAAGATTTGTCTTTAGAGCAGTTGAGCATTAGTGAGACTGCAAGACTGAATAGAGTTTGTCATGCAAACATGATTTTTCTGAATTTAGGTACTCTTCAAAAGATCTTTATGGTAACATTTTAAATGTCCTCTAAAATTCACGTGTATTAATAATTTAAAACGGTACTTTATTGGCTTACTTAAAAATGAAACACACACACACACAAAAAAGCATATGAGCTTCAATTTATTTTTTTGTTTTTATTCCAGGTTGGCATCAAGTACAAGTTTTTCTAATCAAGCAGAAAGGTATGGTAGCAAAGGATACCTTGACAAAAGTGAAACAATCAATCTAAAGCATCATCTTCCGTGACCCTGAAATCAACTAAATTTAACTTTTTAAAAATGTTATTTAAAATTTGTGAGTAAAAGGTAAAAACTGCCTTTTCCACTTGTTTCAAATATCCTTTGTTTTCTGGAGATGAACAGGAGCCCATATTCATAGCTCTTAAAGCTGGAAAAAGTCAGATTCAGATGCTGTTTGGTCTTCTGAATTTCAGTGCAGCTTTTTCTAACTGATTCTGTGTTCAGTATTTGTCTTGATAAACTATCTCCATACATTCAATCAAGTGAATCATCCTTGGCCATGGAGAATCCCTGGTAGTGATGCCTCATTATGTAAATCAGATGCTGAATAGGATAAATTCATTTTGTGAAGCTGTAAAGCATGCTAAGATGTGCAATTTGTGAGTAAATAGATAATACTTAGACTTTTAAAGTTAAACCATTCATTTATGAATGATTAGTGTGTACTTCATCTTTTGAAGGAAACTGCAAGAGGCAAATGAATATTATAATATTTCTGTTTACCTGTTGTTCGTGTGTTTTATGAAAAGCCAGAAATCTTATTCTGTGTCATTGAAATACACAAGGTGAGAGCAGGATTATATTTCAAATTCAGATGACTCACAAATAAAGCTACATGGAGAATGAGGAAAAATACAGCTATTTATTGGGACAAATACTTGAAATATGTGTATGTAATTTTTTTATCTATTCATAGTTGAGCTCAAGTCATAAAATCAACATGCTGTACTTGTTTTGAGGATCAGGACACTTCTGTTTATAAGTGTCTCACTCGTAACTGCACACTTCCATAATTAAAAAGAATAGCATCATCTTTACTTTCTTCATGTAGTCAGCTATGACAAGTGTTCAATCTGCAACGCAATTTTTTTCTTCTTTTCTTTTCTCTTCATGTTTAGCATGATGATCCCTGGAAATGCTGCAGGTGTGGCCAAGCAGTTCCTCCGTTGTGTGTTCCATCAGCTGGCTCCCAATGGCATCTTCCCTCAGCTCTTCCAGAGCATTATTAAAGGTAATGTGAGATACCTGAGTGCATTTCTGATCCTCAGTTTCCTCTGTATGAGCAGCCAGTGCAAAAATGTCATTCAAATTTCAGATGGAAGCTTTTTACGGACTTTAGCCACGTCTCTGATGGACTTCAGTGAGCTGAGTTCCATTGCTGCTCTGAGCCAGCTGTTAGAGGTATGTTGACAATTGGCTATGGTAGTGATGCTAATTTTATTAGCATTATATCAGGGTCATTTCTGCTCATTCGAGTTCAAACTTGCTTCATCAAAAACACTGAATTTTTGTTTTGTCCTCCCTGGAAGTAATTAGGCTGTCCTCAGTACTGGTAGTGTATCCCATTCCTTCCCCAAGGACTATTTTTTGCTTTCAGGAACACTTCTACTCATACATCTCAGTTCTCTTCATTTTATCTGATGACAGTTTCTCTTAAGTATTACAAAAATCTATTGCCTGCCTTTGACTGACTGGCTTCTATGCAGCTGGCTTATTTCTACTGTACCATTTTTCCTCCTGCTAGAGCTAGTCCCTTGCATGTATCCTGCTCTTCCAAGAACATGGCATTTGCCTCATACAAGATGTTGGCATCACTTTAAAACTGCTCATGTCTTTCCAGGCCTCACCCTAGGACACAAGCCACAAAAGCATACATGGTCTACAGAACATTAATGAACATATCTTCTTTAAAACTATCTAAAGGAAAACATGAAACAGCTGCAGCTGAATACTCTGAGTTTTGTTTTTTCTACTCCCATGCCAGTCTAAGCAAATTATGAGTTAGGGCCCTGCTTATAACATTTTGGCTCAAAATCTTTTGGTCAGTACTTTAGGAACTGTTAGACTAACTTTCACATACATAGCTCAAATTCTGAGCGCAACGCTGTCATTAGCTTTATACAAAAAGCATGCAGTATTTGGTCTCAACAAATTAACCTCAGCACTTCTAAATACCGTGTCAGGGACCGTTTCTGCATGTGTATGGTTGTTCACAGTTCTCGTTTTGTTTCCCAGGGTTTAAACAACAAGAAGAATTTGCCAGCAGGGGGTGCGATGCTACGCTGTTTGGAAAACATTGCTACCTTTATGGAAGCCTTGCCGATGGATTCCCCCAGCAACCTCTGGACCACAATTAGTAACCAGTTTCAGACCTTCCTTACTAAACTCCCGTGTGTTTTGCCTCTTAAGGTATGATGTGTGGACATCTGAAGCAAGCTGTATTGCCATTGGTCAGGATGTACTGAAACTGTGCAAGAACTGTGGTTAACCAGTCAGAGTGGGTTGTGAATGTTTCCTGATGATTCAGCTAATGGTTCCAGAGGACTGGATTTATTGTATCTCTGATCCACCCCTTTAATTATGTGTTCCCTGAGTAACAACAGAAACTCTGACCAGGGTACTTTTCACTTCTTTCTTGGCATTTTTCCTATGTATTTTCTATGCCCTATCTCTGTCAGATTAGAAGACTGCATTTAAGGGAGTCAATATTTGGACAATGAAAATCCATCTGGTTTTAACTGTTTAAAACTAAATAAAACTCTTTAAGAAGAGCAAGCACCACCTATTTAATTTGCCCCAAGTACATAGTAGTCAGACAGGCAGAGAGAGCTGAGACTACTGGGACTTGGGCTTAGCCTGTTAGGCTGATCAGGTTGTAGTTCTGATTGTAATAGAATATTGTTGCAGAAACTGAATCCAGAAGCTCTCGGCTCTGAGTTCTGAGAGCTCAGAGGTCATACAGCAGGATCTCATATCTTGATGTCTGTATTTCAGCAAGCACAGTAAAAACTTCTGAGACTTTTCCATTAAACTCCAGTGATTTAAACAGAATTCTCATGCACTTACTCTATTTCCTGTGGTGTGAATGAACCCAGTGGTAATTTCTTCTATACAAAGCAGTGTTGTTCTGTATGGGCTGAGGGATCCAAAATCTAAATCTGTGACTGATAACATTGTCTTTTAAATCAGTTGTCACCACCTGGCTACATGAATAATAATAAATTCCTTGGTACTGTTATGCAATACTGAGATTTTGAAACATCTTTAGATTTTGGTAAGTTGAGGCATTATCCTTCAGCACTTTTTAAGCCAAACAGGCAATAACCATTGCTTCTGTGTACTAGCCACCCCAATCTGCTGCATTTTATGTAACTGAAATAAATAAAAAGAAATTAATTGGATCTTAGTGGTTCCAACTGCATATCCACCATTCATGGAACCTTCAGGTGGAGTGTTTGCTCTTATTTCCCTTCTATTCATGGGAGGTGTTATTAGTGATACAAGTAAAGCAACTGCTTGCTCCTGAACTTTCAATCTCCTTTTCTTTAGGGTTGTAGGGGACACTTGGATATTCTTGATATTCTAGACCCACAGCAGGGGTGAGGCAAGACAATGGATTGATCCTGAAAAGTCCATTCAGTGCTGTAACTTGTGTGATTTACTTGAAATAAAGATTACATCATAAAGAACAGGTTAAGGAATCTGAAACAGCTGCTGCCAGGGCATATTCAATGTTAGAGGTTGAGAGATTCTTGAGATGTGAGGGAAAATATCACAGTCCAGGACAAGCACAGAAATGTAAAATAAGGCAGATGGTGGACACCTGTGCTGTGGTATGTTACCACTGAAGGGGTATGATTGGGATATGATTGTGTTCAAGAATAAGCCAGTTTAGAGAAAGTAGTTAAAAATCAATCATCAGGGATCATTTTTCAGACTTCACTTGTAAGTTAGTCATAGCTGCTACCACTATAAGCAAGATATGTTTACAAAAAGGTACTAACTTCTTTCTTTTTCTTTTCTGCCTTCAAATATGTTCAGTGTTCTTTAGACTCTAGTTTAAGAATCATGATTTGCTTGTTGAAGATACCTACCACCAGTGCCACCAGGGTAAGTTCCAAGAAGACAAAATTCTATTGCCTCAGATTTAGCCAGCCTGTGCAATTGTATGTGTGTGTTCATATCCCCTGGCTAGGAAAGTATTATATGCAAGCATAAAATTGTGCAGTCCAATACTGTTTGGAGAATGATAAGAGCTTTGGAATCTAGGTTACAGTAAAGTGGGGGTAGAATTACATTCTTGTGTGGGTGTGAATGTATGTCTTCTTAAAGATTTGATGTTCTTTTTTCCTCCCTTCTCTATTTTTTTCTTAAAAAAAAAAAAAAACCAGTAATGAGCTTCCTTAGACATTTTCCAGTACAATTCCACTGAAGTCAGTGAGGTTTTTCTGCATAAACTATACAGAATCTCTTATAAACACTGTGTCATAAGTGAAACTATTTTCTAACCTTTTGTTTCTAATTTCTGACAGAAGCATGAAGGCATATGATGCAGCTGTTTGACCAAAACAGTATGAATCCCAGGCAGATAGCCCCTGAGCTAAAAATAATGCTGTTCCATTCAGGTGTTTCAGAGTTGGAATGCTTCTTTGCTTTTTTGGGCAACGAGTTATTGATTTCTGTAATACATGTCATTGCAGAGTCTTCTGGAACCTTTTTCAAAATTACTAAGTTTCGTAATTCAGAATGCTGTCTTCACTCTGGCCTACCTGGTGGAACTATGTGGTTTGTGCTACCGAGCCTTCACAAAGGTAACAGTGACACTGTATCTGCTTTTAGGGACAAGTGAAAATAGGACAAAGTCCAAAGTGCTTCCTACTAGTAGTTAGGAAGTAAAGATGGAATCAGTGTGAAACTTGAGGCATATCAGCAGTTTTAACGTAGTTTGGTTATTCAAGTAGTGATCATGGTTCTTTGCCTTTTAGTAAGGCTGAGTTTTACTTTCACAGTAAAGACACAAATGATGGGAACCTCCTGCAAATGTTGCTCAGAAAAGTGT
Source organism: Cettia cetti (assembly GCA_013401135.1). Classification (NCBI taxonomy): domain Eukaryota; kingdom Metazoa; phylum Chordata; class Aves; order Passeriformes; family Sylviidae; genus Cettia; species Cettia cetti. The sequence continues at coordinate 9,489 of VZUI01016393.1, forward strand.
TTTGATGTGATTTTGGGACTTGGACATTTTTTTCTCATGTTGAGAAGATACCTTGTATTCATGCATCACTTAAAATGTCTGTACAGTCGTATCTTTCCTAGTGCACAAGTTTTGCCATGTAACTTGTCAGTAAAAACTTTAATATCAATGGTAGTGCCTTTTGAGATCACAGCTGTGAGGGGACTCCAAATTAGGAGCTTTCCATCTTAGATCCTATTCATTCTGTATTGGGTATTTTCCTTTGGCATGCATGGCTGTTGCTGTGTAAGAAAGAGAACAATATATGTGCACTTTAAAAAAAAGTTTTAAAGATTCCTGAATGAAATCTGTAGTGTACAAATAACAGTTATTACTTGGGTGCATTTTTTTAGCTATCAATGAGAAGTTTAACAAAAAAGCAATTGAACCTAAGGTCATATATACTCCATTGCATAGATTGTCAAGGTACTGTGCAAAAATGTTGCCTTCTAAGTGTACAGTTTCCCCTCCTTGATACACTTGTCAGAACAGTAAATACTCCTCAGGAAACATTCTGTCGTAAGTAGCTGCAAGATTTTCTATTTTGATAATGTACAACTGGAACATGCATTGTTTGAGTCTTGTTACGACTTAAAATATCCCTGTACAAACAGTGAAGATGAAATGATAAAAGCAATGACACTCTCACAGGAAAACTGCACCAAAAGAAAATAAGAACCATTTTTTTAAAACGCAGTGGTTTGAAGCATTAAACAGAAATTAACAGTCTGTTTAGTGACAACAAGCAAGTTCTAGCTTTTTGTCTCATTTGAAAGAGAAGTGTTTATGCAACGGAATAATCCAGAATACAGAAAAGATTGCCTAGCTTTTGGAATTATTTTGAGTTATATCTATAGTTAAGGGTTTGGGCAAGGCAAAGTGAGTAAAATGTTAACTTGAAGCCTAATAGTGGGTTTTTTTCATTGAAACAAAAAGGCCTCTTTTAAAACTGAAGCAAAGATACCCCTCTTATCAGAGTGTTTCACATACCTGCTAAGGCAAATCATGAACTACAGGAAATTTTTCTTTTTTCACTTTTTTCAGTTCAGTTTTCTGAGCTGCTCTGCAGTTTCAGAAAAATGTAATTAAAACCATGGTATTAGAAAACCCACATGTGTTTCTTCCATGCTTCCTGGTTTGTTTTTCTATTAATATAGTGAGTACTTAATTGCACATAGGAAGCTTGGGTTACAGTGCTTGGTAAAATCTTTGATTTAGTTTAATGCAGCCTGATGACCCAGAAATGGAGGCATTAGTGAATGTTCTGCATTGTATAGCCACAAAATAGTTAATTTAGTGGAACTCCACACTACATTATCTTTGTTATTACTGAAAGCTTACCATAGTTTTGCCTTAGAAACGTCAAATTAATGACTGCTCTTAGAAAAAACACCAAATCAGTTATGATGTCTGTGTTCCTCTGCAGTGGAAATCACTGTAGGTAAATAAGAGTGTTGGGGGTAGAGGCTCATATAGAAGTGAACTCCAGAAGGAGTATAATCGTGAGCATTGAAACTATTCAAATGTAATTGCTTGTTTTGCAACTTTGGATGTGCTGACTGGAACACTGGAACTTTCAGCTAAGCTGTGGAGGATTCTTGTCTTTTCAAAGAGCAAGCTACTCCGAAATGCACTTTGTAGAGGTCAGTGCAGTACAGCCACTCCAAATCTTTTTTTACTCCAATGTTTTCCTAATACCCTGTGGCAGGAATATCTGAGTTTCTCTTGTCTTGGAGCCTGAAGACTCACGTCAATCTGATATTTCCTTGTCTGAGTTTCTGTTCCAGGTCAGCAGTTTGGTTTTTTTCAGTGCCTTTGGAACTCTCAGTTGAGAGTGGCATCTCTTCTGTGGATTGTAATCTTCTTTAGTTTTCCTTTCAAGTGTCTTAAGGTCCTCAATGGATGCTTTTCTGGCTTTCTTATCTCTTATGGCTGCAGAAGCTTGAACCTAAACTTAGCCTTTTGCTAGTGTCCTGTTGTCACTTACTAAGTAAATGCAAAATGCCACGTGATTTTTTAGGATTGAATTTTTTAAAGAATATTAAGAGGCAGATCTTCAGTATTTTTAACTACTGTAGTAGCAGCAGTGATAAAATAAAGATTTTTGCCTATACTGGCTTACTTGGAGGATAGCAATCTCTATTAAAGATCCAAATTTACTCTTATTACTAAGTTTGGAGCCTGAGGTACTACTAAAACTTCAGTAGTTTTATGTTCTACATATTGACATTCACAATTTGAAGGTTACAAAGGTGTTTTCTATAGGGATGCTTGGACATTTGAGAGAGTTAATTTGGCTGAACAGTGGCTGAATAGTGTATTCTTGACACTTTTGGTATGATTTATACATGTGGCTCCCCTGGGTTTTATTCTCAAGAAACAATGGCTTTGTGGCAGAATATCAAGTTTATACATATTTATCACCAGCAGGATGATAGGAATAAGTAGACTTGGATAGGAAGGATACTCTGGGCCATTGACTTTCATGTCATCACTCCTGATGCACAGTGCAGGAAGCAAGAGGTCAGATGTCAAAAAACCATTTTGCCTGATTTCCTCAATTTCTCTTCATCGCATGTGCTTAAAAAACTTTAAGAGTTTAGACTGTGAGATAGGAGACAGAAGGCAGTTAGCTGTTGCATTATCCCTGAAGCCAAGAAAAGTTGGGGTTCATAAGGCCTCTACTTCCTTTCCTGTGTTCTGACAAAGCAGTTTATTACAGCCCAATTATATCCTGTATAGCATAGATGCTGGTATGTAAAATAGTTGAATGCATTTGGAAGAATTATGTCATCCTTCTTTTTCAGTATGTCTAGGCAACTGGACTGGGTTACTGATAGGAACCTCTGTCCACTCTTTGGGGGAGAGAGTCAATTGCCAACTGACTTTGAGTGTGGCACAGTGTAGTGTCTGTGTCTCAAGTCTGGGAGGGCATATGATGGTGAGAAGGGACACTGTTCCTGGGGAATTCTAACAAGTAGTCAGGATTTGTTTACACCATGGGTATTATGCAGCATTCTCATGCAGTTCTCTCAGAATATTGTAGTATCAGAGAAAGTTCAGGTAATGATAGCAAGAATGATCAAACGGTTGGAGTTCCACATACAGAGCAACTAAGTCAGAGCTCTTCAGTCTGAAAGAGCAGCAACTGGTGGGAATGTGAGAGAGGTCTGCAAGGTCACAAGTGATCCAGACAGGGATGGGTAATTTCATTATTTTCCAGTGCAAAGAACTTACTAAGTTAGAAACTAGTCAAAGCAAATAGAGGGAAGTGATTCTTCAACAGTGTGTGACTCTTTGCCAAGTACCGTTTGTGCTAAAGGTTGGCATGAGTTCCAGAGGTCAATGGACAGTTACATGGAAGAGAAATGCACTGAGGGTTTTGAATTATACAGAAACCACACTGAGCTCAGAGTTCCCTGAGCTGAAAATAGTTAGTGAAATTAGTCATGCTTTCCTTGTTCTTATTCTTTCTTTTGCTTCTGCTTATGGCTTTGTTGGAGGTAACTTTCTGAAGACATTTGTTCCCATCTGACCTCTCGTGGATATTCTTATATTGTGTATTTTTTATCAGAGGACCACTCATGCATGTGGAATGTGTGACTTTTGAATATTTATACCCTCAAGTAGTGGTTTCATAATACAGCTGATTCTGGAGTGTTAGTTTTCTGCAAGTTTAGCTGCCTAGACTGCAGCAATATAGTCAGACAAGGACGAGGACTGCAGTTTGGGACCCATTCTATCATCTGTCTGCACACTCCATGTAATCAAAGAGGAAACTAGGAGCTGGAAGTATGGTCTCTTGATTCACAGACTGGCATCATAACTTCCATTCTGTTCTTTTGGCACCTTCTCTCAAATCAAGGCCTGATATTTAAAATTAATTTTCATTCAAAGATATGTGGGTGCTGTGGGAGACAAGCACTGTTGCTACAAGCTTTGTTTGACAGTATGCCACACAGGTAGTGAGGGGACATCAGTTTTCTGAAAGAGGAACACTGGTGTCTGCTTGGTCTGCTGCAACAAAAGCTCTCACTTTCACCTTCTCCTGTGTGCAGCTGGAGGTGGCCTTCAAATTTTCTCTCCCTAATTAACCTCCTTCTCTGAGGAAGAGACAAATGATCCCATTTTAAAGATTTTGTGGAGAAACTGAGGCCCTGAGTGAGTAGAAATTTTCACACATTTAAGTGAGCAGGCAAGTGCATGGGATTTACAACAAGATGGAGGATACTAGGTTTTAGATTTTAAGCACAATTTGAATATACTCTCATTATTAGACAATTTATTTCATCTCCAATGTTTGTCTGAAATAGAGCATGGTGCTCCAGCTTATCAAAATTGTTGAGTTGCTGTGGTCAGATTTGTTTCACATTTTTTTCTTATTATCTAAAGTTGGAGAATGTCAAAGTAAGATGTATAACAAGCCCATCTTATCTCTTGTACCTCCTTGCTGACTCAGCCCTACAACTCTATTCTTAGACTTCTGTGTTCTAATCTCCACTGGCTGATTTCCCCCATGTTTTAAAGTGTTTCTGTTGTAGCAGCTGTAGCCAAGACTGTTTTTATTGTGGAAGTGGAAAAGTACTGCCAGTCTAATGAGTGGAAATAGATGGTCCAAGCAGCTGTACTGGAGGCACTCTTCTTTTTAACAACAGAAAGAGTATGGTGAAATGTAGACTTTTTGGCAGGTTCTGTGAAAGAATAATGCTAAATACTATACCGGTTTTGTTCTTTTCTGTCATTTCTTACTGCTTTCCTCTTTTCTCTTTTCATGGGACTACTTAAAGAAAGCCATGTTTGCATACCTGGCCTTCATAACTATTTTATAAAATCGATCTGCATTTCATGTGTGAAATATTAAATCTTGGTTATAATGTCTGATAAAACATCAAAGAAGAATCACCTTCATTGATGTCTATTCAATTAAGTCTGTAGAATTATAAAAATTATGAATGATGGTGGCTTTTTTTTAAGACAGTAGAAACCAGTACATTTCTGTAACTTTGTTATTCTCAAACGTAGATAAAAAGTATATTTATGGTTTACTAGTGGCTGTCAGTGCATTTCAGGACATTCATAATTCTGTGGTTTTTTGTTGCAGGAAAGGGACAAATTTTACTTGACACGCTGTGTTATATTGGAGTTACTGCAAGCACTCAAGTTAAAGTCGCCCTTACCAGACATGAATTTGCTGCTGTTGGTGCAGGTACAGGAAATTCTGATGTAATTCTCATACTGATCCTGTCTTGGCCCAGGTTAGGGAGTGGGGCAGAGGCTGAAGAACTAAGTCCAACATGGTTACAGAAAGTACCAGCAATGTCTGGGGAAGAAAGAACTTTTAAAATCCAAATCCAGTTGCGTTTGTATGCATTGGTGCATACATTAAGGCTCCTACATTAAAATTTAAGAAACTAAATTTGGAATCCAAATTTCACATAGTGATAATGACCTGTGCATCACTGCTGATATACTGAAGGTCACAGAATATATCTTGAGTTGGAAGGGACCCATGAGTTCATTGAGTTTTATATCATGTCCTGTTGGGGCAGCTGCCCCTCGTGCTGCCTTGTCTTCATATCCTAGCCTCAAACCCTGTCATCAGCTTGTGTGGGAAGGGCTCTAGTTGATCCATCATGGGCCACAATTCAGTTTCTGGCAGTAAGTTTGTCTCCAGTTCCTGAAGGCCATTTTATTTTGACCTGTAGTTTTCCAGCAAAGAATACGTTGGTAATATTTCTGCTGCTTTTATTCTGTGGGGTCAAGCTACTACTGAAAAATATGAGGAAATGACATACAGACTTGTGAAAACTTCTGCCTCCAAGAAGGGAAGTGTGGCACAGTTTGGCATCACAAGCCTGTCCCACAAAAACAATTTGCTGAAGTTCATCAAATATAATCGCAGGTAGTGGGCTCTCATTTTTTACAATGAGATAATGGTATGTTAGGAACTTGAATTTAGATGCCTAAAGTTATAGGGGACCAGCATAACAGCTCTTCAAAAGGTCCAGGTGAGGTGTTAATTACATGGATCCCTTATAATGCCCCCAGTGTCATAGCTCCATTCACTGTTTCCCATTATGGGTCAAAGCTTCATGTAGCTTACTATGGACTCATTTTCTTTTGAGTACTGGTACATTACTCTTAGTGAGTAAATGATTGCCAGTTGACAGAGAAATAATACTGACAAATGAAATTATATAGAAGTTAGAATAACTCTGAAAACAATTATTATGCCATCAGTGTTAGGGGAAGAAGTTGGGAAGGGAGGAATAACACATAAGGGGGTTTTTTTCTGTTGATGGTTAAGGGTTGTTTTTAAAAATCCATTTAAGTTAAAAAGCACAAGTTTGTCCTTTTTAAAAAATTATTAAACCCGAACTTATTTTTTTTTAGTCCCAGTCAATACCATCAAATAACAACCCCCAGCCTCTTTCTGTCTTACAGCTGCAGTGATGCACCTTGATACAATGTGCATTGGTTTTTGTTGACTTGAACTGGCTTCCCTGTTTTACAGAATAAAAAAATTATTCTGCGTTACTCCTACAGTTCAGTTTTGTGGCTACCCCAAAGCATGACAATCCCCTAGTCTAGTCCTTCCCAAATTTGTTATTTGAGAATGCAAACAGGCCTTGTCAATTTGGCATTGGGATTTAACTGATTTACACTTGCCCTTCATATTGAGTCAATTGCCTGAGAGACCCAGTAAGCAAAACTCTGTCTTACATAACCTTTATCTCATAAAGATAAAATGGTAATTGCCTGGGTTTTCCTCCTAGCACTGTTCCCATGTGCTGTATTCACTTTGGGATGTATTCATACCTAACACAACAGCATCTAATGTGGATATAAATGTCTTTTATGATGTCTCTCTTTCAGAGGCTGATGAAGTGATTCATATTTCCTGCTATCCAAAGCAGTCAGCTTCTGTTTTTATGTAGTCAGTGGTGAAGAATAGGGGTTGTATTCAGACCATCTGCCATAGATGCTACTGGAGGCATGATGACTGCTTCTCCCATTGACTGCAAATTGGCAGCTCTCAGTAGTATGTGGTCTGAATCACTCAACAGCCTCTGGAATTGCAATACCATAGTAACCACTAAGCCCATCTTAAGCACCACTGTAATTTAAGAAATCTGCCAGTAAAAATGTATTTGTCTCTTATTTTTTCAATTTTCTCTGGTGACATCAATAGAATGAAGGGATTGGTTGACCTCTTTACCACACAAATCCACTATGATATTATTTCAAATTGTATGCTTTTGAATTAATAAAGCCATAGCAGAGTTAATACAGCACCAAGTGGAAATGGTATTAATTTCCAATAGTCATGTCTCCATGGACATGTTAGCCTTTATGTAAGATTCTATACAGACAGTGCACACAGAATACAGAGATTCTGTCAAAATGTTCCAGATAACAAAGGAGCTGGGAGCACTTTAATTTAATGATAGATCAGTCGTGGGCTGACTAACAAAGGAGTTCCTAGAAAGGTACATTTGACACCCACGTTTATCGACATTACATAGTGCCATCAGTGTCACTGGTGACATTAAGGCTAAGATGAGAGTTAACTTTACCCCAGTTTACAAAGAATGAGAATTTTTAACCAGATCATTCAAAACTTGGCATAGGTGTCCCTAGATGATAAAGGGTACAGAAGGACTGTCTCCTTGATTTGTCCTAGCAAATGAAAGCCATCATGTACATGCTGCTGTTTCATGGGTTTCCATAGGAACTGCTTCTTCACAGCATTTTGTTTTCCAGTACTTTTTTCCTGCTCACATTTCATCAGCACACATCTTCAGGATTTCCATTGACTTCAAATTATACTGGTGTCTATTTAGAATTTGCTTGTTCAGTCAGTCTCTAAGATTCAGTGTACCTGATCTGTTTTGTTGTAAAGCTTGTGGAAGTGTAAGAGTAAATTCTAGGGCTGTAAAGGATATTTTGAAATACTTTCATGAAGAGCAGTCAGTCATTGAGAATACTGCTAACATATATGCATTAGACAACAATAAAATATGGTAGTCTCAGTTTGTGAAAGTACAATGGTATCAATTAATTTTTAGTAAGAAGGAAAATTAAGGCTTAAACCTTAGTTGACCGTTATTTTCTGTCTGCTCTTTCTTAGAAAGTTACATTGCATCACTATGGACAAAAATTGCTCAAGTGCAGACATAATGTTAGGACAAGACGTAGGAGCAAGCAAATAATTTGCAGGATGTCAAATGCATTATTGAAGTTTATAATGATTACATAACAGCATTAGTAAGGGTAATGTATGAATGATGTGGACATTGGAGATTTTAGGTCAAGGGATTTGTAAACAAAAAGAAACAAGAAAAAAGGTAAAATAAAAGCATGAGAAAAGCAATGAGAGACATTCTATTGTAACAGCATGACACTGACCATCTCCCAGAAACAGCTTGTTTATGTAGTATTGTGCAGAAGTTATACCATACCATACCATACCATACCATACCATACCATACCATACCATACCATACCATACCATACCATACCATACCAT